>JALPQI010013334.1:0-33629 GCA_025490895.1 Thaumatotibia leucotreta | reverse complement strand
AATAACAATGTATGAATCTTTTTGAGATATGAAATAAATAATGTTGAATTAGATATACGCCGACTGTACTACTTACTTCCTTTAGTCATTGTCATCTTGTAATCATCAAGCCATTTATAGGGTTACGATGTTTCCTCCTCAAGTTCCTGTGACTCCCTTCAAACTCCATTATCAGACCAGCTCTATGATATCATAATGTCTTAGGTATTATCATCCGTTTTACATATCGAGGGTAGAAAACTGAACTAATTGACTTTTGACCAAAACCCAGACCTGACCAATCGACGCAGAAAAATTCGCTGATTCTGAATATATAGGCAAATTAGAACGTCGCTTTAAACCAATTGCTTTTTAATAATCGATTATGTAGGTATACAAAACTTCAGCTCAATATGTAGCTAATTGGGAAGTGTATTCATCATCGTCATCATGGACCTGGACATCTAAGTCAGACGATAAATTACAATTCTATTCTATTCAGCCCGTGTCCACCCACTGCTGGGTATAGGCCTCTTCTTTATTACGCCACTTTCCTCGGCACAGGAGCCAGTCGCATCCACTGCTTTGTTGCGGTTCGGCAAATGTCGTCTTCTTGACCACCCTGGCCACCATTCAGTAACCTGCTTCGTCCACCGCCCATCGCTACTTCTCGCTAGTTTGAAGGGGTTCACAGGAACTAGGGGACGAAACATCGTAACCCTATAAATGTCTTGATGATTACATGATGACAATGACCTAGGAAAATTAGTGGAGCATATTAAACACGTAAGATTTGACGAAGGAAGAATATCGAGATGAAATTAATCATAGTTTGTAAAAAAAATCGCTTACATATGACCATCATAGATAGGGACGGCAATGTCTTGTAATATTCTTCTTCTTTTTGCATGGCATCGGCCTCATTCAGAACAGACTTGTCATTCGGGCTCAGGCCGCGGAGATCCGCTATCACCTTTACGGCTTCCTAAAACATTTTGTTATGTAGTAGCACACGGTCGTATATCGCCATCAGATAATTATATTGGGGCAGGTGCTTAAAAATGTCTGAACATGCACTCTAACGCCCTTTATTACCTACTATAGAGTCCTGACCAGATATTTGTGACGGCCGTGATTGCTCTGTTATGTCTGATGGCGACTTCGAGTGCTCGTTATCGCAGCTCGAAGACCTGATTAGTCGCTCGAGCAGTGCGTGCAGTGGGCGTCTATGATAAAGGAATGCGAACGTGTGCGCTTGGTCTGACTGCACACCGTCCAAATACCTTGGACGTTCGACGCACAGCTGCACTACCCGCCGGACGCGCCTTTGTTTACATGCGAATTTTAGACCTTCGGTCATTAATCTAAATACTCACGTCTAATTTACCAACTTTCACTAGAAACCCAGGAGATTCAGGGCACATCAATATCCCCAAGCAAGATAAGAACGGCCCTCCAACCACAATGTAGAGAACCGTGTAATAATCCAGATACGCTCCCAACACGTACATAAGGAATATTCCAGCATTATGGAAGTATATCAACAGCGATCCAAGTAACCCTCGAATATTGTCCTGGCTGATTTCTTTGGTGTACATGGGGACGATGTTGAAGCAACCACCGGCAGCGATGCCGCTGCATACCCTGGCTATGATCAATGTGGTCGTGCTTGGGCAGAACAGTTTGAGCAGCCAAGTAATCTGGAAATTATTGAGCTTGTGAATTATAAAGCACTCATAAAGCGTTGCCCAGGTATTAAAAATCAAAGTTACGATGGCAACTACAGATGTTGTGCAAACTCCTTTCTCTTCGGCTTTTCACGGAAACATCCGAATTCATATTGCTGTAACAATGAACTTCAGTATATATTGATTGAGACAGGGAAATTAATTCGGGCGTTTCTGTAAAAGCCGAAGAGAAAAGATTTTGCACTATATCTGTACACATTAGTACTTACCTATTTAAAGAAATAGAAAGGTTGTGTGGAAATAAAAAGGAACAAATCTTTGTGATGAACACACGAAGAGATTCCCTCATCGGTATTTTAAAAGGGGGGTATTTCATCGAGATTTCCACCGGCTCTACCGCGAACACTGAAGTTCGTAAATTTCGGGGGTTTTTCTATTTACTCTAATGACGCCTTTGTTGGAGTGACAGAAACAAATCCCCAAACTTTACGAACTTTGGTGTTCGCAGTGGTAAGCCAGCTTCTTATAGGCTTACGCTAGTCCCGTGTTTAATCGTTTGTAGTTATATTGCTGCCAGGTTCTATCAGTCAGGTAAAATACATCTCCAGTAACTTACCGCGTGAGGAACAGTGATGGCAACAATCCCCGCCTTCCTACCATACTTGTCACCTATCCAGGCATATATTGACACAGCTATCATGGCACTAATCGGCATGAGACTGGCCACAAGCCCCATAATGTAGTCTGAGAGTGGTTCACCAGCCGGAGAAGCCTCTGACTGTAGCACTTTAGTCATAGGAGAGATCCAGCCAGCTTGCAAGCCGTAGGTTAAGAGAGAGGAGTTGGCTGAAACATGATCTTTGTTACTTATGGTTGCCTGGTACTTCGGGTTCCACTAAAGCAAGGTGTTGGATTGTTCTATTTGTTTATGTGTCCCTGCCTCGGATCAAAAGCAAGCTCACATTTGTAGTTATTTAAGTTAAGTAAACAAGTTTTACGTAAATTGGGTTTCAAGTTGACAAGTTGTCTGACTCCTTATTTGGCGGAAACTAGAAATGTAAACAAGTACCTACAGATCTACGAAATAATCCATTCGAATCGTATTTCCACAATGACATCGGATTTATCTTTCTACTTATCTCAAATCACTTCAGAGCAATGGTTACTGAACTGTATTATGACAGCAATATGAATTGGGATTTTTCCATGAAAATATGGAGGGAAAAGAGTGTTAACAAGTACATCCTATTTGTAATATTTAAGGAATTTAATCACAAACACTGCGTTGACATTGTAGTAAATCTTAAATTACAGTTCATTTGATTTCTAGGAGACTTACCGATTATTGCTACAATCCATTGCCTGTAGGTGTGTCCTTTCTTTTCCTCAGTCTGAACTTTTGCTTTCACCTCCATTTGATTATTTAATAATTACCTAACGGCTACGCTTATTTCACTGATTTGATTATCTGGCAAAAATATCGTTTCTCGTGCTATTTAAAACATTCCTAGGTTCAGGGCTGCTCAATGCTTCAGCGAAATTTTCTTTAATGTATTTTCTTTACCTTCGTTAAAGGTTACCGGTTACATCTAGTTACTCTAAAGTGCCTTAAATCTGGGTGATATGTTTACTTTGAGCAAAGGCAATTTTCTCATGACCTATGTCCAGCCAAGCATAACACTAACGAACAAAAACAATTAACATCTCTAAAAACAAGGCAAAACCTGTTATGGTTATCCGTGTTTTGGTATTAAATGTGGGTGTAGTGTAAGGCACTTGACCTACCAAAGCGAGGCGATGAGCTATCGACCATTTACCGCCCAAGAAACGATCAAAAGATATAAATCGCATGTAAGTAAAAGAGGTAGATATATTTATGATTGATCGCTGACTGATCAGTGATCACATTACCGGTGAGTAAATCATTTAAGATAGTTGCTTGAGGGAGTGCTAAACTTATTAGACTTACGGCCTGTTTCACAATCTCCAGTTAAAGCTATCTGTCAGATAAAAAATAACACTATCTCTTTCTTTCACCTGGAAAAATAAAGAGAGCGTGTTATTTTTATCTGACAGATAGCTTTAACTGGAGATTGTGAAACAGGCCCTTAATGTTGTTTAGCTATCCGAAAAAAATAATTATGCCACCGTAAATAATTAGCCCCTTAAACCCACTCTTGGCTAGTTTCATAAAACAGCACTCGTTAATACACCAGTCCATAGATCATTTTCATATAATTAGTGTAATATCCTTTAATTGTACGTTTTACATAAATTCCTCGGTATGTTAAAAAAGCAACGTGTATAATTTTATTTACAAAGCTACTAAGGAGAAACCGAGGGTAGAAACTAATGCATCATAAATTAAATGATTGGACGAAACAATTAAATAGTTTTTGCTTACATCCCTATTATGATGGACATTTGCAAATATGAACTTAGATAGCAGATTACCAACCCACGTAAAGGACGACATTATCATCATTGCGGCTTCCGTAGAATCAAATGTTTATTTAATGTCAAGCTTGAAGTTGTTTTCACGTGAGATAAGACGTATTTATTTCTATTGAATGTTACAGAAATAACCCAAAAGACATTCTCAATAACACTCATTTATTTACCAAGTTATACGAGTTTGCGGTAGAGACCCTGGGCCGTGGAGCCGATAATATGCCCATTTAATATTAAATTTAATCAAAGTTTAATTTAATTGAGTCTACTGGTGACCCTAAGGCTGCTCGTTCGTAGGCCAAAGAATAGGCATAACTATTCAGCGTGGGAATGTAGCCAGCCATATGGGCACCGTTCCGCTAGGGACAGATCTAGGGGACTTGCGGTAGGTATTTTTAGTTTTTATGTATAATTGTAATAATAGTTTTCTATAGTCAAAAATAAATAATCTCATGACTCATGAGGCAATATTTATTTATCTCGAAGTACATTTTCGATTTCTTCCACGCTTTTTCCTCTCGTTTCTGGCATGAGTACCAGGACTACAAAGACACCGAAGAGGTTGAACGCTGTGAAGATGTAGAAGGTGGTGTACATGCCAAAGGTGCTTGTGAGCGGTCCAAAGACAGCCAATTGGATGAAGGTCATAAACCAGCCCTGTGTTACTATGGTGCTTAGTAACTTGGCTCGGATCTGAAACATAAAGGTTTGATTAGGTTGCAGTCACTGCACTGAAGTGGCAGTGGGCGGGGCACATTGCGCGTAGAACCGATGGCCGTTGGGGCGGGAAGGTTCTTGAGTGGCCGCCACGTACCGGAAGGCGTAGCGTGGGTAGGCCCCCCACAAGGTGGACTGATGACCTGGTGAAGGTCGCAGGAGTCCGCTGGATGCGGGTGGCGCAGGACCGGTCATTGTGGCAATCTTTGGGAGAGGCCTATGTTCAGCAGTGGACGTCTTTCAGCTGATATGATGATGATGATGATGATTTTAATTGTGACTTTATTTACATAACAATACAATAATATAAATGAATGTACAAACAAAAGTTAAATCAATATATCCCAATAGCATAACCTAAATCTAAATTTGCATTGTGCTGATCTCCTGTGGCATTTTGGTATTTTGGCATGGTTAGGTAGAGGTTAATTAGGCGAACATCGAAATTAACGTCTTTCGAAGCTCGCGGTAGTAGGCCTGTAATGTTTCACCATCCCCGAATAAAACATATCTGTTAGATACATAGCTGTCTTTTTCTTTCATATGTGTGGGGAAACGGATAGTTAGAATTTTGTCTGACGGATATACCTATTTAATCTACGGATGGTAAAACAGGCTTAATGCTACAAGATCTTACCTGAATGTTTAACATTTCCGTCATCATAATGTAAGGAACTGGTAGCACACCGAATGCGTACACGAACATCGTTGCTACTATGGCCAGCAGAGACAACCACCCTGGCGCGCTGTAGCCCTGGTGCTGCAGCAACAGGATCGTCGCCAAGCACAGTTGTGAACATGTTGATACGGCATAGGAGGAACCAAGAATGACCTGAGAGATGAGATGAATATTTAAGACAAAAACACAAGGGCAATGGCAACACAATTCTACAGACTAGACTGAGGACTGCCTAGTCTCATTGATCAATATAATATAATTATCACTTAGTATTCTCATTGCTATCTAGTTCTACTTTGTAAGAGAACTGTATCTAATACCTTGTACTATTTTGTTGAAAACTGGGCTAAAAACTCTTGAAACAATGTGAATATGCCTCCTGCGATCAACCTTCTAATGCATGAGACCAACAAACATGCTTTTCAAATTTGACTCCTAAAGACCAAACGAGCATTCGCTTATTCTATCCCCCACTCTACGAAATCAACGAATTTAGACGAATCACGTTTTGTGTAACGAACGAATTTCGTAGAGTGGGGGATAGAATGAGCGAATGCTCGTTTGGTCTAAATCCACCTTTCTAAATAATATCAGTCAAATCTCCACTCAATTTCTCAAAGGTTAGCTGGAAGAGATCCCTTATAGGGATAAGTTCGCCTTTGTACCTACATTTCTTTATAACTGTGTTGTAACATATTCTGTGTACAATAAAGTGATTTACTACTACTACTACTACAAATAGTAATTATTTCGAAGCCAAAGTTTACATGGTTTCGTATCCATAAGAGGGTTATGCTAATGATAAAAACTCAAGAACTGCTTGATTAAATAAAATGCTTACCCGCCGTCCTAACCGTTCCACGACCAAGATAGACGCAATGGATCCAACCAACATGATGGCAGGAAAGCTGATGGCCGCCAATTTCGGGTCCACCCGAGACCCCGTGCCCTCCAAGATTGTAGATCCATATGTCAGCACCGCGAAGTTACCACAGAAGGTCTGTGCCGTCCACGTCAGAACTGCAAGGATGTAGCCCTTTCTCCAGGCCCGATCCTTCACTGGAATTTTTCGGATTCATAAATGACGATTTCCATCAAAAGGGACCTTATTGTAGACGGCGCTTACGTCACGCGGCGTCGCATTTGTATTTGCGAACGGTTGATAACGACATTAGCGCCGTGGACGATAAGATCCCTCTTATAGAACAAGTCTCATTACATGCTTGCCCAGACAAGTGTATAGGTAAAAACATCATCAGCCTATCTCAGTTCACTGCTGGACATAGGTATCTCCTATTAACTATGTGTATAGACGCATTAGGCGGTAAATGCCCATAATCGCCACGCTGGGCAAGTGAATTGGCGATCACAGTAATGTGTGTCCACTACGATGACGCTGCTGCCGGTCATCAAATCTTCTATCAAAGAATGGTAAGTGACACTTTAGTCCCTAAGTCAGCTCTTAGGACACTCACGGGAAGAGTTGGGGTGGTGGCAAATGTATCCTTACTGCCGTCACCACACGGCACAAGTGTAAATTACATGAACATGTAATAGGCAAACGTAAAATGACTTACGTATAACCATCATAGACAAAGCTGGTAAAGTTTTATAATATTCCTCTTCTTTCCGCATTGATTCTATTTCGCTCTGAACCGATCTATCATCTGGACTTAGACCTCGTAATTTCGCCATTACCTTCGCAGCTTCCTGGAAGCACAATCAATTTCAATCATCCTTATCTTCACGATCTTTAGTATCCAAGCCTTATAACCTGACTATTATAATGGTTAGCCATCAATATTTTTTGCTTCCACTTTAACCAGTTTTTTGGAAGGTCAATAGAGAGAATCAATAATCTACACTCCATGCTTAAATTGACTTATAAGTTCTTTCAAGCAGTTACAATGGGCCATTTTTTTCAAAGGGGGGACACACGCCTTTCTTTTTTGGATTTGGAACTTTTGATATAATTTCCAATAAGAATACAATTTTTTCATACATTTTATATGTCGGTAACGGAGTGGAAAGTTCTAAAAATGTATGTACATTTTGGGACAATATTTTTCTCCCAATGGATCGAAAGAGCTCATACTTCTGTGAAGAAATCATATAAAAAATACCTACATTACAAAAAAATAGGAGACAAATTTGAAAAAAAAATGGTCTACATAGTACTCGTAGATGTAGATAATAGATATCACAGAATCTCATCTGTACTTACAACAAACTTTCCTTTCTTGACCAGGAAACCAGGAGATTCAGGGCATAGCATCATCAAGACACATGAGATGAATGGTCCTCCAACAACAATGTACAACACCGTGTAGTAATCCAAATACGCTCCAAGTACAAACATGAGGAATAGACCCAGGTTTAAGAAGAACATTAGCAGTGATCCTAGTAAGCCTCTGATATGATCTTGGCTGATTTCTTTCGTGTACATAGGAATTACGTTGAAACAACCACCCGCAGCCAAGCCACTGCATACTCTCGCTATAATAAGACTGTTCGGGGTTGGATAAAGTAGCTTCAATAGCCAAGTTATCTGCAAATAACAATACATTTATTGGAGCATCCTTATTGTAGGCTTATGAATCTTATGATGGTCCTGTGTTTAATCGTTTATCGTTGTTGCCGTCAGGTTCTAACAAGTATGCAAGTGCGGAAGTGACGTGCGAAGTAGCGTGATAAACGGCAAACGCGTGACCATCGTAAGCTACCTGGGGCCCGTTTCTCGAAAGCTTGTAATACAAGTGGAAGTCTCTTTTTAGCACCCTAAGATAGATAAGGACTTCCACTTGTACAAGTTTCAAGCTTTTGAGAAATAGGCCACTGGGTGCTTAGACAAGTTGCCAATCGCTAACGCTCGATCGGCAACTAACTTTCTTTTTTAGTACAGATGGTGTACTTTTTAGGCTCTAATGCGAGAAGTGGGTCATTTTACGTCAGGTCCAAAACTTCGCAGGGCCATCTGTACTAAAAACGTCGTACGAGACACGTGCAAAAACGAAATTCGTTACTCGTGTCGATTTAAAACACTCCCTGTCAGTCGTGTTTTAAAACATCGCCACTCGTTTCGAATTTCATGTTTTTCGCACTTGTGTCGTAATGTACATACTATTTCGCACGAATACGAAAGAGTGATAGAGAGGAAAAACTACGATATGCTACTAAGCCAATTGGAAACTTGGCTAAGCATCCTGGGCTATTTAACGCTGATCTTTCAAATGACCGAAGTTTCACATCAACTTACAGCGTGTGGCACCGTGATGCACATAATCCCCACCTTTCTGCCATACTTATCGGCTATAAAAGCGAATATTGGCACCGTCGTCATGGCACATATTGGCATGAGGCTGGCCACCAGCCCCATGGTGTAGTCGGAGAGTGGTTCACCAGCAGGTGAAGAAGGAGATTGGAGCACTTTTGTCATTGGTGAGATCCAGCCAGTTTGCAAACCGTACGTCATGAGAGACGAGTTGGCTGAAACACAATTATGTCTTTGTCAGTTGTCTTTCTCCTAGTAGTTGTTTATGCTTTATTGATTCGTATTTATAGATATTAGCCATCTTTTACGACGATATTCTACTGGGCACTGGAAATAAATATTTTTATCTACATAGATATTTTTAAGTGCTCTAAAATGCGTTCAGGAACAATAGACAATGACCAGCATTACCCACTATCAGAACTTGGCACATAAATAATAGTACATTGTGCATCAAGGGAGGTAAGTACGGAATCACTAACGAGAGTGTTAGAAGTCCGACGCCGTCAGGCGGAGGGCTTTTATGACTCGAGTTAGTATTCCGCTTACCGACCGTGATGCATACAATGTTTTTCATCACACTTGCCAATCAAAAAATAAGTTTTTAGACAAAAATATTATTAAATGACGTACTGACATTTCTATTACTCCCTAGGGAATTTCACTTTTCTATTACTCCCGCTACGCGCGCAAGCAATGGCGCGCTAACACAGCAAGTGTGATGAAAAGTTAACATTATATACGATTTTTCCGGAGGTTATGAGTTTTAAATTTGGAACAGCTGTCAGATTCAAGTGGGGTGTCTATTCTGGTATGTATAGATATTCAGCCAGTCATCGACACAAAAAGTTAATTCAGTATCTTTTTTAGTTACAACCGGACGATATTTTCATATCGAGTGACACAAGAATAGGGTCATCATAGACAATCGAGTGATGTTCGATAGTCAATGATTTAAAAAAAATGACATATTTAAATTGCTGCCATTCCGAACTGTCTTTTGTTTGTTGGCTTGCTACTATAAGTGAAAAATTGTGAATACTTTGTGATAATATTAATAATTACTTATGATATGTGTATTGTGTGTAGATAAAGTAGTGTATGCAACTATACATAATCAGGCATTACAACACTCGTGTGATGCTATTATGAAACTCACCTTCGGTTCGTTTCATAAACCCACACTCTAGTTGTAATGCCCCTCATTACGTACAGTTGCACAAACTACTAATTTCATACAAATTCACACTTAATAAAACTTCGGGGTAGGCTTTCAGTTGACTTAGAACTTAAAATTACACTTTAATCTCTTAGCCAACCTTTACGACACCACGGGAATTTGGGGTGGTAAAAAATGTATTTCTACTGCCATCACCAAGCGGGAACATTTAACTTACATCTTTTTTATCGATAAAAAAAATAAAATAAAGGCCGGTAGAGTAGATAAGTAAGATCCACCATACTCCCAAATACACGCTGTACAATATTTTTAAGGGGAATAATAATTTTCCTGCGCCTGAACAGTGAACATGGACTTGACAATTTTTAATAGTCAAAGTAGTTTTCAACAGGCTTTCTTATTTTTAATCGAACCTATACCTTCATAGTGCTACTACTACAACAATTGTAATAGTAGAGGTCCAAATGGAAAAAATTGTGCGCTGTGAGTTACAGTTTTGACATTTTTACCTGAGCTAGAGGGTGTAAAAATAAAAATTTTTACATGTGGAGGGAAAACCAATTCCCCCCCTGAACGAGGGGGGAGGGGGGTGAATGTGCAAACGGAAGGGTTATGTTTAAATTTTTTCGTCTAATATTTAGGCCTACTATTGATTGTTTGGTATCATTTTCATATAAAACAGACACGGGGAATTCATTATTGATAATAAACATGAGGATTTTCATACATAAAAAAATAATTATTGGTATAAAGGTAAAATAATCACCGTTTTTATTTTGATTGTTGCGTTATATAGGTATTATCAAATAAATTTATGAAAATAAAAAAAATACTACAAGATAGCATATTTATTGAAGTTTTTAAAAATATATACTTTATGGAACTTTCCATGCAAAAATAAGTTGTAAAAAAATTGCACCTGTCGCGTACCTCGAATAAAAAAGGGACGTTGCTTTGACCTATTGTTGACAGTACGTTTCTTCTGCGGGTATTTAGCGATTTTGCGTAAACAAAATACTCCATAATGTCTGTTAGGTCAAATTGCATCAACCTGGAGGTTAACCAAGCAACCCGGGTTAAACGTTTATTTCACACGGAATTTGATAAAAGATAAATTTCTTATGAAGTAAGTGACTGACCCGGCACTATACAGAGGATATCCCGGACATCAGCCTATGTGATATTTGAATGGCTCTTGAATAGCTCAAAAATAACAGGGCGTCTGGGGAAGACGGAATTATAGCTGAGCATCTGAAGCCAGGTGGTAAACCAATCCTTACGGCCCTTCAGAAGTTGTTCAACTCCGGAAGGGTGAACGCCTTAGGCATGGAACAGAAGAGTGGTGGTACTTACTGTTCTTGAAAAAACATGACAACGCCTTATTGAAGATCTACCGATCCATCTTACTTCCGAGCCATATTTATAAGATGTTTTCAAAAATCATTACGAATCGTCTTGCACGCAGGCTCGATGACTTCCAGCCTGACGAACAAGCCGGTTTCCGAATTGGCGTTTCGTAAATGTTATACAGAAGACCGAGGAATAGGTATAACCTGCCCCTCTGTTTAGCGTTTAGCGTTTGTGGACTACGATAAGGGGGGTTTCCATGACGTACTAATGCGGTTTAATTTAGGTCGAGAGAAAGGGACAAAGCTGTACGAGTCGTGTATCACTGTCCCTTTCCCAGAACCTAAACTGAATCGCATTAGTACGTCATGGTAACCCCCAAGGCCTTCGATTTGATCGAAACTCTGGGCAGTACTACAGTCTCTTTAACGGTACCAAGTAGACTACCGCTATGTCGAAATGTTGAGGTGTTTGTACGAAAGCGCCACTATGTCAATCCGACTCTAAGACCAGAGCTTGATCCATATTATACTGCAGTGGGAAGTCAGGCAAGGAGGTGTCATCTCCCCTCATCTGTTTACCGCTGCACTCGAAGATGTCTAAGACTGGACTGAAGATGTTTAAGACTGGACTGGAGAAGGTGAGTATCAAAATAAACAGCGAGTAGGTACCTCACTCACCTTCGATTCGCTGATGATACGGTGGTCTTGGCTGAGACCTTGGAAGATTTCAATACGATGCTCGCTGACCTCAGTAGCACCTTCGAGCGAGTTGGTCTTTAGGATGAACATGGATAAGTCGAAAACTCCCCTTACAATCGGAGACTAAACTCGAAGATGTACTCGACTATAATATACCAAGGACAAACTACCCAGTTAGGGAGGTCCAACTTTGAGTAAGATGTCAATCATCGAATCAGACTAGGTTGGGCAGCGTTTGGGAAGCTACGACTCATCTTTTCGTCCAATATTCCGCAGTTCTTGAAGACAAAAGTATTTGATCAGTGTGGCAACACACACTGATCAAAGATTTAAAAGAGTGATGACATACGGTACTGAAACGTTGTCGCTTAGAATGGGCCTCATAAGAAAGCTTAAAGTCAACCTTAGGGCAATGGAGAGGGCTATGGTGGGAGTCTCTCTACGAGGTCGTATTAGAAATGAGACGATCCGCAGCAGAACCAAAGTATAGCTCCATAGCTCTCCGAATCACTAATAAAGTGGCAGTGGGCGGGGCACATTGCACGTAGAACCGATGGCCAATGCGGCGGCCTCGCAGGTGGAAGGCACAGCGTGGGTAGGCCCCCCACAAGGTGGACAGTGAAGGTCTCAGGAGTCCGCTGGATGCGAGTGGCGCAGGACCGGTCATTGTGGCAATCTTTGGGGGAGGCTTATGTTCAACAGTGGACGTCTTTCGGCTGATATGGTAATAATGATGATTTATGAAGTAAACGTTTAACAATTGATTGTCAAATCCCATATGATATAAACTTTTAACGTGGGTGAACTGGGTTAGTTGTTTAGTCCCGGTTAGTGAAAATTACCTTTATCGTCTTTGGTAATGAGATCATTACCTACATTCCGATTCATATAATCAGATACTATCCTATCATACATGTGATCAGATAGACCAGATATATAATATAATATACACGCGGTAAACAATAATCGATACAATCTAAAAATAGAATCTGAACAAATAAAATTTTTAATAATCTTACGTTATTTAAAAAAAGAAGATCAGAAAATATTCAATTTACTTTCATATCAATAAATATTTACAATTGTAATATGAACAATAATATGTAAGTACAAAAATATGCATAATCTATGAGCAGTTTCCGGCACAAAAGTCTCTTTTTTGAGGTTACGCGGAGGTTTTTGTTGGAGGTACGCGTCAACATTTTTTTTTTTCAGTGAATTTTTGTATGAAAGGCTACAAAATGTGTATATTTTTAAAATCTACAATAAATTTGCTATCTCACACTATTTTTTAAAATTGGATAAGTTTGTTTTTTAATACTTATATGCCGCTTAAATTAAAATAAAAGCGGATACTTTCTTACTTTTACTCCAAAAAATGTACATTTTTATATGAAATTGATCATGTTTATGATAAAAAATGGATTTTCCAGGTCCGTTTTACACGAAAATGATACCAAACAACGCATTGTAGACCTTATTAATTAGTAAAAAAACATTAAACGCAACCCTTCCGCATGCACATTCACCCCCCTCCCCCCGCGCTCAGGGGGGGAATTGGTTTTCCCTCCACATCTAAAATCTACTATTTTGAGACCTTCTAGCTCTGGTTAAAATTACAAAACTGTAACTCGCAGCGCACAATTTTTCTCAACTTTGTATGGACCGTGACCCTAACTATAAGTTCAAAGCGAGCTACGAACCAACTACGAACACACAAAATATGGAAGCCGCACGCCATACTAAGTTGCCCTACAAAAACGATCCTGAATTTTAGTTGACAAATGTCACCCCCTCTTCAATGCGTCACGGTAATTAAATTGAATATCAACCTATAAAAACTTAAACCGCCATGTAAAAATAGTCGTGATTGGTCCATCAAAGTTTTATTTATTTATTTAGACTTTATTGCACAAAAGAACAGCTTAATGTACAAAAGGCGAACTTAATGTTTTGAAGTTTTCATTGGCTACATTCTATAAATATTTGTCAAAGAAGATGTTGCGCCGAAATATGCGCGGTGTTAAGAAAAGCGCTATGTCCTGCCCATCTTGGGCATCTTGGCACAATAAAATTGAACAATTGTGTTTGGGGGCATTTTCGAGCTGGCGCTTATGGTCGCAGGAAGCGAGTGTCTTTGTCCCTTAAAGCGAAATTAGAATGATAATTATACACAGGGTTATATCCATTTATTCATGCTATCTTAACATCATATGAAATCCATGACAGATATGATACCTGTAAGGGCACAGCAGATAATTATAATCTTAGAACTAGTCTTAACTACTACCTTATCCTAAGTACAATATTTACAGAGTTATAAATTTACAAACAAATATTAAATATTAAGGTCATTGAAAAATCCTTTTAAATTATAATAACATTAATTCCTGTTTTAATTGTTTTAAAAGGAATATACTATTCTTTTTGCCTTTTAAATTATTATTTGATTTATTAAATCTTTTTATGGTCATGGCGTGTGGACTTTCGCTATGTAATTTCATATTTGATCCTGTCACTCCAACCAAATTATTTCTAAACTTATCTCTAAGCTTCTAACGTCGGGACTGATCTGAGACAGGGATCTACAAATTGTGAGTTTGCCCTAAGAAATTTACACACCTCATAAATGTAGATGGATGTAATGTAAGCGTTAATATTTTACAATTTTTAAAATGAGGCAAACAACTAGCTGGAAACCTTACATTAGGGAGATTTCGTACACATCTTTTCTGGAGTATGAACAGGTCTTCGATATCTGTGCTGTTTCCCCATAATATTATGCCGTATGAGAGCTATGCATATGCATGGGCGTAATAAAAAGTGAGCGCAGACTTATTATAGTCCGTAGATCTCTTGATCTCTCTTAAAGCATACACGAAACGTGACAGTTTTGTTTTCATTCCCATTTCATTTTCAAAGTAGTGCAATGTTTTTGTTCTAAACCCTTGCCTTATTAACAATATTATACTTTTCCCAAAATGAAAAAGGCGGGTACACATAGCAGCTTCAAACACTTCAGATGACGTTGGAAGTAGTGCCACGGGGCGATAATTATTGGGTTCGGAATGTTCGGATTTCGAGCCTTTTTTAATAAATTAATTTAATTAATGATTTTTTTAGCATTTCTGGAAATGTTCCCTCTGTGAATGATTTTTTATCAGTAGGTATAGTGGCATAGTAAGTTCGTCAGCATAATATCTGAATAATGTAGGCGGCATTTCATCCACTCCGAAACTTCGTTTGTTTTTACAAGCTTTTATTTAGTTTCACCTGTCCCGTTGTCTGTCGTTCTGTAATCAAATCTTGCAACTTAAATTTGATCCACTTCCCGGTTTCCGATTGAGCTGAAATTTAGAATGCATGTATAAATCGGATGACAATGCAATGTTATTGTGACATAGAGCTGATCTGATGATGGAGCTGGAAGGTGGCCATAGGAACTCCGTAATTAAATGATGCAACCCTATCGAGTTTGAGCTCATTAGATTCGTCTCGACGAGTACTTTGATACTATATGGTAACCAGGGTCTGATGATGGAGCCGGAAGGTGGCCATAGGAACACCGTAATTAAACGATGCAACCCTATCGAGTTTGAGCTCATTGGATTCGCCTTGACAAGTACTTTGATACTATATGGTAACCAGGGTCTGATGATGGAGCCGGAAGGTGGCCATAGGAACACCGTAATTAAACGATGCAACCCTATCGAGTTTGAGCTCATTGGATTCGCCTTGACAAGTACTTTGATACTATATGGTAACCAGGGTCTGATGATGGAGCCGGAAGGTGGCCATAGGAACACCGTAATTAAACGATGCAACCCTATCGAGTTTGAGCTCATTGGATTCGCCTTGACAAGTACTTTGATACTATATGGTAACCAGGGTCTGATGATGGAGCCGGAAGGTGGCCATAGGAACTCCGTAATTAAACGATGCAACCCTATCGAGTTTGAGCTCATTGGATTCGCCTTGACAAGTACTTTGATACTATATGGTAACCAGGGTCTGATGATGGAGCCGGAAGGTGGCCATAGGAACTCCGTAATTAAATGATGCAACCCTATCGAGTTTGAGCTCATTAGATTCGCCTTGACAAGTACTTTGATACTATATGGTAACCAGGGTCTGATGATGGAGCCGGAAGGTGGCCATAGGAACTCCGTAATTAAACGATGCAACCCTATCGAGTTTGAGCTCATTGGATTCGCCTTGACAAGTACTTTGATACTATATGGTAACCAGGGTCTGATGATGGAGCCGGAAGGTGGCCATAGGAACACCGTAATTAAACGATGCAACCCTATCGAGTTTGAGCTCATTGGATTCGCCTTGACAAGTACTTTGATACTATATGGTAACCAGGGTCTGATGATGGAGCCGGAAGGTGGCCATAGGAACTCCGTAATTAAACGATGCAACCCTATCGAGTTTGAGCTCATTGGATTAGTCTTGACGAGTACTTTGATACTATATGGTAACCAGGGTCTGATGATGGAGCCGGAAGGTGGCCATAGGAACTCCGTAATTAAACGATGCAACCCTATCGAGTTTGAGCTCATTGGATTCGCCTTGACAAGTACTTTGATACTATATGGTAACCAGGGTCTGATGATGGAGCCGGAAGGTGGCCATAGGAACTCCGTAATTAAACGATGCAACCCTATCGAGTTTGAGCTCATTGGATTAGTCTTGACGAGTACTTTGATACTATATGGTAACCAGGGTCTGATGATGGAGCCGGAAGGTGGCCATAGGAACTCCGTAATTAAACGATGCAACCCTATCGAGTTTGAGCTCATTGGATTAGTCTTGACTAGTAATTTGATACTATATGGTAACCAGGGTCTGATGATTTAGCCGGAAGGTGGCCATAGGAACTCCGTAATTAAACGATGCAACCCTATCGAGTTTGAGCTCATTGGATTCGCCTTGACAATTACTTTGATACTATATGGTAACCAGGGTCTGATGATGGAGCCGGAAGGTGGCCATAGGAACTCCGTAATTAAACGACGCAACCCCATCGAGTTTGGTCTCGTTTGATTCGTCTTGACGAATCTCCGATTGAAAAAGCAGGCCTAACGAATCAGCAGGTCAATAAACATAATTCAGCCGTTCTCGAACATTTTAGGAAGAAGAATACACAAATGTTTAAAATAATAGCACAAGATCAATTAATTGATGGATCAAAAAATAATGAGCAGATTGATATTAATAAAATAATGCACACGGACATTAACGAAACAGGAGGTCTTCCAAAAGAACTAGAAATATTTGTTGGTGCTAAAGTTATGTTGAGGTCTAACGTTGACGTTGCTAAGGGACTTGTGAATGGAGGAATAGGTCACATCACTGAAATCATATGGCTGTATTACAGACGTGCTCAACTATACGATAGCGATGTACCATCGGTTCGCGTAGACTTTGGTAACAATGGCATTCACATAATACACCCTAAATCAGTTCAATTTCCTGCTAAATTTAATCACGGCGCAGCTGAAACAAGAATGCTCCCGATTGTCTTGTCTTGGGCATAAAATGCATAAAATGCAGGGAACTACTGTAGATCATGCTGTTATTTATCTAGGCTCCAAATTGTTCGCTGCTGGTCAAGCTTATGTAGCTTTAAGCCGAGTTAAGTCTTTAGCAGGTCTTCAAATCGAAGAACTAGACTGCTCCAAGTTGACGTCGAAGAAACCTTGTAATGTTGATGCATTAAAAGAAATGGATAGAATGAGAAACGTTACAAATAACTAACGAGCGATTACATAATTTCAACATTATTGATGTTTAAATCAGTAGATATCAGATATCATGTGAACGAACTACGGACTTCATAACGGAATAACGCTGCTACGCGCTGCGAACTATTACGTAGTAAATCTCGAATTAAAAATAGAGGTACTAAAAAGTTAAAAATAAAATTAAAGAAAAAAAACCTTTTTAAAAACAAGCTTTTATTATTTGTTTATAAAATGAACTAAAAAGTTAAAAATAAATTAAATTTTAAAGAAATATAACACTTTGTAACTTGATTGTAACCTTTAACGACAAATAAGCGTCTACGTCTAGGACAAAATAATTCCATATTGTACAAATTTATTTAATTTTAACACTAAAACTTTTCACCATACATAATTATTCAATCTCGTCCCCGTCTTTATCATAGTCCCCATTTATAAATGAAAGCGTGTTACATTGTGATAGCTTGAGGAAAATGTTGTGTTGTATTAAATGTAACACGCTTTCATTTATAAATGGGGACTATGATAAAGAGGGGGGACGAGATTGAATAAGTATGTATGGTGAAAAGTTTTAGTGTTAAAATTAAATAAATTTGTACAATATGGAATTATTTTGTCCTAGACGTAGACGCTTATTTGTCGTTAAAGGTTACAATCAAGTTACAAAGTGTTATATTTCTTTAAAATTTAATTTATTTTTAACTTTTTAGTTCATTTTATAAACAAATAATAAAAGCTTGTTTTTAAAAAGGTTTTTTTTCTTTAATTTTTTAGATTCATAATTTGACATAAGTTTTTTGAATAACGCCATCGTTTTCAACATAAATTACAAAGTTGTAATAATATTTTGTACCAATTTATATGCCTTGTGACGGTTACGACTTATTTATTTATTGCACAACATGATGAAATGAACAAGAAAACTTAAAACGTAGCACAATAGGCAGACTTAAGTTGGGGTAGCTAAATTCATAATAATCACCAAATTAAAAAAAAAATTAAACGACTTAAACCGATTTCTCCAGGAATTCATGATCAGACCTCGACTTGGTGCCAACGGGACCATCTTCGGGTTATTCCCGTTAAAAGAATTCAAAATTGGTTCTCGATTCTCGGAGATATTATACATACAAAAACAATCAGTCGAATTGAGAACCTCTTCCTTTTTTAAAGTTTTTCAAAAAACAAATAAAATGTACGTCTCCCTGGAGAATCAAACGCCTTTTGGAGATAATGGTGGCCACATTAAATGACGCATTTGTTATGGCTTTATTCGTACGTCACAGAAAGACGCATGAAATTAAAAATAACGCCTAGTTTGGGTTCGTAGCATTTTCTCAGGAATGCGTAGAGCGTAGAGGCAACGAGAACATAATAATAGAAAATCTTCCTTTCGGAACTGCATATTATGAACACCTATAGTTTTCCTTTAAGTCAAAGCGTTAAAAAATGTCCCATTATCGGAGTATTTCCAAAGGGAATTAAAATCTAACGCCTTCTCATTGAAGATACCTGGAAGTATGACAAATGAACAACTGTAAAAACAAATGTTAGAAATAAGACGATGCTGACCATTTCGGACTATATGAAAATCTCTAGGACCGCATAAACTTATGTTTAATATTACCCTAACGTTTCGGGCATGACCCGTTTGTCGTTAAAAATATCAGTGATAATCGTGCAAGTTTAAATCGATTGGGATTTTCATTTCCTTAACTGTACCTTCCTACAAAAACAACGACGCCTAATGGCGGTAATTTGGTCATTTTGTTTTGGTTTTGACTCAAAAACCTGTATGGTAGTTCCATTTGTCCATAAAAACATTTATCTGGCAAGAAGCAATGTTTTGTGGGCCAAACAAGCGGCATATCTTACTTACCGATGATTGCTACGATCCATTGCATATACGTGTGCCCCTTTTTCTCTTCGGCATGAAATTTCACTTTTACCTCCATTGTTTTTTATTAAAAGTAATTTTATTACCGACTACTCTATTTTCGGTGCTTCTAAGAGCTCTAACGCTGTCAAATGAAGCAAAAAGAGTTATTTCTAGTGCTACTTATATAAAACACTCGTAGTATCAGCCTCGATGCGACGGTCGCCATTTTAACACGTTTATTTGTATTGTCTTGTAGATTATTTATAAGCAATTGTTGCTCTTGGTTTCAGGGTCTGTACCTAATTCAAAAATAGTCAATGACAATTAAAACAAGACTTGCGAAAAAGCTAAAATGAGTTAATGCTTAAATGTAACTTAACACGTACACTCTTATGTAGTTACCTACGAAATATAATTCGATAGTTTTGAATTCGTAATGAGATTAAAGGATCTCAAACTTTACAGTTTTGGAAACGTTATGAGTTGATTGCAAAAAATATTACATATTTAAGGCCTTAGTCAAAACAAAAATCACAATCATGTCAATTGTGTAACAAAAATTAGTTATTACAAACTATATGGTTTACTCTGTCCAAAAAACTTTGGCAGTAGAAAAAGGGGGTACATTTTTAAAAAATTTAGGTAGGGTGAGTATTGTTAATTGCTCATAGAAAATTTGAATTTGTCTCCTTATTTCACTGCCAAAAGTTGTTACACAAAACTTAACTACGTAACACATAAGGATGACGATAAATGAAGGGTCCACGGAAAGAACATGTTTAGTCCTTCCAAAAGTCTAATCTATTATAAGTAAGGTTGATTTTCCTTCTGAAATTTGAATTGACTATACATGTTATTGTCATGGACCCTTCGAATTTTGTTTTCTTGAAAGGTTTTAAACTATATACACATTTTTTGCAACCAATCCTTATATCTACGGCAGAAAATTACACTTGTAGACACGCTTGTTTATAGTTTTGTTATGTCTACGGGAGTAAAAATTCTGTAAACGTGTATTATTTTCAAAATGAGAATAGTCTGTAGTTTATTCAATGAAAGGAACATTTTTTTTGCATCCCTATCGAACATGAACTTAGCATATTACATACTTACAAAATAAACATAAAGGATAACATTATTAACATTGTCGATGACATCGCCAGTCGCGATGAGTTTGGCTAAAATTAAATGTTTATTTAATGTCAAGCTTGTGATTATTTTCATGAGTTATCTAACACATTTAGTTTATTTATATTAAGCATATACAAATATCGTAAAAGCCATTCTCTAAATACATCGTTAAACATCTAATTCGTTTCTAATTTATTTATCTCTTAGAATCATTTCAATTTCTTCCACACTTTTTCCCCTTGTTTCTGGCATGAGCACCAGGACTACAAAAAATCCGAAGAGGTTGATTGCTGAAAAGATGTAGAAGGTGGTGTACATGCCCAAGGTGCTTGTGAGTGGCCCGAAGACTGCCAATTGAATAAAAGTCATAAGCCACGCCTGTGCTACGATCATGCTTAAAAGCTTGGCTCGGATCTGAAAAATAAAGGATTTGAGGACTTGCTCTCATCTGTACTATTCCAAAATGTACATATCATCATACACTCTTCACTTCATCAGCCTATCTAAGTCCACTGCTGTTAGGAGATAAATGCCCATAATCGCCACACTGAAACTCTACCTCTCTTACCTGAATATTAAACGATTCGGTCATCATGACATAGGGAACTGGTAGCACGCCGAAGGCATACACAAACATGGTGGCTACGATGGCCAGCAAGGACAGCCACCCTGGAGCGCTGTAGCCCTGATGCTGCAGCAGCAGAACCGTCGCTAGGCAGAATTGCGAACATGTTGATACGGCGTAGGAGGAGCCAAGAATCACCTGTAGTAGAAATTGTGTTGCATAGAACGACTAAAATTATTTAATGTTTGCTATTTATAATCCAAAATCCAAAATAAATCATTAGTATTATTACTGTCATCGAGGTCTACTTTAAGAGCTAAGACGATAAAGAGCAGTTTTTATTCGAATCCTGACGAGGCAATTTGTTTATTTATTTATCAGAAATATTTGTTCCTTGGTCGTAGCTGTTTATGTATTTAAGTATCTATATGTATCTAATCTTTCTATTATACGTATATATAGTCGGTTGGTACCCACATCACAAGCCTTAATCAATTAAGGCTTACCGTGGGACTAGGTCAATTTGTGTAAATCATATCCCAAGATATTGAAGATTTAACATTTATTGCAATTATTGCACATGAAATGATACTAATATAAAATAAGTAAAAAAAGTTTTTAATTAAACGGTTTTTATTGCACCAAAAACTAGAAAATAAAAATTTGTTATAACTAACCGTAGATGCAACTTTCTGTAGATTACTCACGTGAAACTATTATCACTGTAGTTTTCCCAAGTCGAATGCTGAAAGCCACGTTTAGCCTCTATGTCAGTGGATTAAGCGTTACCTAATCGGAAACTTTTACTAAACTAAAATAAAAACGTGGGGCGTACGCAATTGTAATTAAGTGACTATTGTTATTAAAGAACACACATATAAATTAAGACAGCAATAGTGTAATAAGTTTTGTTCTGGCCTAAAAGCTATTTACCTCTGTGGAAGTGATGGAACAGATGGATGATTAATTGCAAAATTAAAGCTACAATTACATATTTTGAACTTGTATGTTTCTTTCTTCATAATAACGCCCCACGTTTTTATTTTAGTTTAGTAAAAGTTTCCGATTAGGTAACGCTTAATCCACTGACATAGAGGCTAAACTTGGCTTTCAGCATTCGACTTGGGAAAACTACAGTGATAATAGTTTCACGTGAGTAATCTACAGAAAGTTGCATCTACGGTTAGTTATAACAAATTTTTATTTTCTAGTTTTTGGTGCAATAAAAACCGTTTAATTAAAAACTTTTTTTACTTATTTTATTTTCAAGTTTTTAGTGCAATTGTTAAGTTAATTTCCAATACTACACCGATGTTGTTTGTAATATGTAATACAAATTATGCTATGCATGCTAAGTAGCGTTTCTACTCTCGCGCTTCCATCACAAATCACGACACATTATGTAAACGTAATGGACATTATTTTATGTGTAACGGGAGGCGAATCCCTGCTGAATAGATATTTTTAGAAATCCAACACCATCTTTTTAAATTTTATATCTCGATTGACACATAAAAACCAAAGGCTCGGTGTGGTTAATTTAAGGTTGAATGCCCGATGTACCTCAAATGGACGTATTATTCATACAATAAGTAGGTACCTTAGATAACAGAGATCTGACAATAAGGAATATATCAATCAATTTGGTTTATTGAGAATTTCAAGTTAAATATTTTATACAAGTCGAATTTCGAGACTATAAAATATAAACTCATTCTCTGAGTCGACCAACCGGAGGACCGCAGGTCTGACGGAAAGTCCGACGCGAACCAAGGGCCTAAAGGGTCAATCTATCAACCGGAGGGCCATAGGCCCGAAGGCACTATGGCACGCACTTCTACGTGTATCCGAGAGACTCACACTCTTTGTATATCAACTGGTGGACCGCAGGTCCGAGTGCACGTCCTACGCAACCCACCTGCGCTGTCAGCCTATCAACCGGAGGGCCGCAGGCCCGACAGCTGGCCCTACACGATTCACTCACGCTGTCACTCTATCAGATGGAGGGCCGCAGGCCCGACGGATCGTCCTACGCGAACCACTCACGCTGTCACTCTATCAGCTGGAGGGCTGCAGGCCCGACGGCCCGCCCTACGCGATTCACTCACGCTGTCACTCTATCAGCTGGAGGGCAGCAGGCCCGACGGCTCGCCCTACGTGAACCACTCACGCTGTCACTCTATCAGCTGGAGGGCCGCAGGCCCGACGGCCCGCCCTACGCGATTCACTCACGCTGTCACTCTATCAGCTGGAGGGCCGCAGGCCCGACCGCTTGCCCTACGGGAACCACTCACGCTGTCACTCTATCAGCTGGAGGGCCGCAAGCCCGACGGCCCGCCCTACGCGAACCACTCACGCTGTCACTCTATAAGCTGGAGGGCCGTAGGCCCGACGGCTTGCCCTACGCGAACCACTCTCACTGTCACTCTATCAGCTGGAGGGCCGCAGGCCCGACGGATCGCCCTACGCGAACCACTCACGCTGTCACTCTATCAGCTGGAGGGCCGCAGGTCCGACGGCTCGCCCTGCGCGAATCACTCACGCTGTCACTCTGTCAGCTGGAGGGCCGCAGGCCCGACGGCTCTCCCTATACAATCCACTCGTGCTGTCACTTTATCAGCTGGAGGGCCGCAGGGCCGACGACTCGCCCTACGCGATTACTCACGCTGTCACTCTATCAGCTGGAGGGCCGCAGGCCCGAAGGCTCTCCCTATACGATCCACTCGTGCTGTCACTTTATCAGCTGGAGGGCCGCAGGCCCGACGACTCGCCCTACGCGAACCACTCACGCTGTCACTCTATCAGCTGGAGGGCCGCAGGCCCGACGGCCCGCCCTACGCGAACCACTCACGCTGTCACTCTATAAGCTGGAGGGCCGTAGGCCCGACGGCTCGCCCTACGCGAACCACTCACACTGTCACTCTATCAGCTGGAGGGCCGCAGGCCCGACGGATCACCCTACGCGAACCACTCACGCTGTCACTCTATCAGCTGGAGGGCCGCAGGTCCGACGGCTCGCCCTGCGCGAATCACTCACGCTGTCACTCTATCAGCTGGAGGGTCGCAGGCCCGACGGCCCGCCCTACGCTAACCACTCACGCTGTCACTCTATCAGCTGGAGGGCCGCAGGCCCGAAGGCTCTCCCTATACGATCCACTCGTGCTGTCACTTTATCAGCTGGAGGGCCGCAGGCCCGACGACTCGCCCTACGCGAACCACTCACGCTGTCACTCTATCAGCTGGAGGGCCGCAGGCCCGACGGCCCGCCCTACGCGAACCACTCACGCTGTCACTCTATAAGCTGGAGGGCCGTAGGCCCGACGGCTCGCCCTACGCGAACCACTCACACTGTCACTCTATCAGCTGGAGGGCCGCAGGCCCGACGGATCACCCTACGCGAACCACTCACGCTGTCACTCTATCAGCTGGAGGGCCGCAGGTCCGACGGCTCGCCCTGCGCGAATCACTCACGCTGTCACTCTATCAGCTGGAGGGTCGCAGGCCCGACGGCCCGCCCTACGCTAACCACTCACGCTGTGAGTCTATCAGCCGGAGGGGCGCAGGCCCGCCGGCTCGCCCTACGCGAATCACTCACGCTGTCACCCTATGAGTCTATCAGCCAGAGGGCCGCAGCAATGACATACGGTACTAAACCGTGGTCGCTTACAATGGGCCTCATAAGAAGCCTCAAAGTCACCCAAAGAGCAATGGAGAGGCCTATGCTAAGAGTCTCTCTGCGAGATCGGATTACAAATTTAGACCATCCGCAGCAGAACCAAAGTAACCGATATAGCTCTTTGAATCGCTAAACTGAAGTGGGCGGGGCTCGTCGCGCGTGGATTGAGTGGAACCGATGGCCGTTGGGGCGGTAAGGTGCTCGAGTGGCGGTCACGTACCGGAAGGCGCAGCGTGGGTAAGCCCCTCACAAGGTGGACTCGTGACCTGGTGAAGGCCGCTGGATGCGGGTGGCATAGGGCCGGTCCTTGTGGTAATCTTTGGGGGGGGGGGGGGGGGGCTATATTCAACAGTGGGCAGTGGTCTTTCAGCTGATATGATAATGATGATGATAATTAAATCCGTATGTTTCTACCAAATATCTAAAGCAGTACTGCATAATGAATAAATGAAATGAAATGAAAATCTACATATCGCTAAACCTAGCGGTTGTGGCAGGCAGTAACACTGGAGTATCAGATTTGAGGAGTTGGATGTTAGTATTAAATTCGCATGTTTCTACTTAATATCTAAAGAACTTCTTTAAAATCAAGATATCGATAAAAGATAAACCTTGCGGTTATTGTAGGCAGTACTGCAGCACCAGGAGTGAGGAGTTGGAAGTCAAGATCAGGCTGTTAGTATTTGATTATGCCAAACATGCTATACTCTCAGTTTCACGTGTCTAACACTCTCGGTTAAGGTAAGCAGTACGTCTGCAGCATCAGGCTTTGAGGATACAAGGATACAAATATTATAATATTGCATTGTCATGGGGACTTGATAAGAGTTCCAAATTTTATTGATTTCGGTGCAGTAGAAATGGTCGAAAAATCGATCACAAGATTTGAAGCATCGACGACAGTTGATACGCGGTGAAGTTAATAAAAACCGTTTAAAAAAAAATTAAAGAAAAAAAACCTTTTTAAAAACAAGCTTTTATTATTTGTTTATAAAATGAACTAAAAAGTTAAAAATAAATTAAATTTTAAAGAAATATAACACTTTGTAACTTGATTGTAACCTTTAACGACAAATAAGCGTCTACGTCTAGGACAAAATAATTCCATATTGTACAAATTTATTTAATTTTAACACTAAAACTTTTCACCATACATACTTATTCAATCTCGTCCCCCCTCTTTATCATAGTCCCCATTTATAAATGAAAGCGTGTTACATTTAATACAACACAACATTTTCCTCAAGCTATCACAATGTAACACGCTTTCATTTATAAATGGGGACTATGATAAAGACGGGGACGAGATTGAATAATTATGTATGGTGAAAAGTTTTAGTGTTAAAATTAAATAAATTTGTACAATATGGAATTATTTTGTCCTAGACGTAGACGCTTATTTGTCGTTAAAGGTTACAATCAAGTTACAAAGTGTTATATTTCTTTAAAATTTAATTTATTTTTAACTTTTTAGTTCATTTTATAAACAAATAATAAAAGCTTATTTTTAAAAAGGTTTTTTTTTCTTTAATTTTATTTTTAACTTTTTAGTACCTCTATTTTTAATTCGAGATTTACTACGTAATAGTTCGCAGCGCGTAGCAGCGTTATTCCGTTATGAAGTCCGTAGTTCGTTCACATGATATCTGATATCTACTGATTTAAACATCAATAATGTTGAAATTATGTAATCGCTCGTTAGTTATTTGTAACGTTTCTCATTCTATCCATTTCTTTTAATGCATCAACATTACAAGGTTTCTTCGACGTCAACTTGGAGCAGTCTAGTTCTTCGATTTGAAGACCTGCTAAAGACTTAACTCGGCTTAAAGCTACATAAGCTTGACCAGCAGCGAACAATTTGGAGCCTAGATAAATAACAGCATGATCTACAGTAGTTCCCTGCATTTTATGCATTTTATGCCCAAGACAAGACAATCGGGAGCATTCTTGTTTCAGCTGCGCCGTGATTAAATTTAGCAGGAAATTGAACTGATTTAGGGTGTATTATGTGAATGCCATTGTTACCAAAGTCTACGCGAACCGATGGTACATCGCTATCGTATAGTTGAGCACGTCTGTAATACAGCCATATGATTTCAGTGATGTGACCTATTCCTCCATTCACAAGTCCCTTAGCAACGTCAACGTTAGACCTCAACATAACTTTAGCACCAACAAATATTTCTAGTTCTTTTGGAAGACCTCCTGTTTCGTTAATGTCCGTGTGCATTATTTTATTAATATCAATCTGCTCATTATTTTTTGATCCATCAATTAATTGATCTTGTGCTATTATTTTAAACATTTGTGTATTCTTCTTCCTAAAATGTTCGAGAACGGCTGAATTATGTTTATTGACCTGCTGATTCGTTAGGCCTGCTTTTTCAATCGGAGATTCGTCAAGACGAATCAAACGAGACCAAACTCGATGGGGTTGCGTCGTTTAATTACGGAGTTCCTATGGCCACCTTCCGGCTCCATCATCAGACCCTGGTTACCATATAGTATCAAAGTAATTGTCAAGGCGAATCCAATGAGCTCAAACTCGATAGGGTTGCATCGTTTAATTACGGAGTTCCTATGGCCACCTTCCGGCTAAATCATCAGACCCTGGTTACCATATAGTATCAAATTACTAGTCAAGACTAATCCAATGAGCTCAAACTCGATAGGGTTGCATCGTTTAATTACGGAGTTCCTATGGCCACCTTCCGGCTCCATCATCAGACCCTGGTTACCATATAGTATCAAAGTACTCGTCAAGACTAATCCAATGAGCTCAAACTCGATAGGGTTGCATCGTTTAATTACGGAGTTCCTATGGCCACCTTCCGGCTCCATCATCAGACCCTGGTTACCATATAGTATCAAAGTACTTGTCAAGGCGAATCCAATGAGCTCAAACTCGATAGGGTTGCATCGTTTAATTACGGAGTTCCTATGGCCACCTTCCGGCTCCATCATCAGACCCTGGTTACCATATAGTATCAAAGTACTCGTCAAGACTAATCCAATGAGCTCAAACTCGATAGGGTTGCATCGTTTAATTACGGAGTTCCTATGGCCACCTTCCGGCTCCATCATCAGACCCTGGTTACCATATAGTATCAAAGTACTTGTCAAGGCGAATCCAATGAGCTCAAACTCGATAGGGTTGCATCGTTTAATTACGGTGTTCCTATGGCCACCTTCCGGCTCCATCATCAGACCCTGGTTACCATATAGTATCAAAGTACTTGTCAAGGCGAATCCAATGAGCTCAAACTCGATAGGGTTGCATCGTTTAATTACGGAGTTCCTATGGCCACCTTCCGGCTCCATCATCAGACCCTGGTTACCATATAGTATCAAAGTACTTGTCAAGGCGAATCTAATGAGCTCAAACTCGATAGGGTTGCATCATTTAATTACGGAGTTCCTATGGCCACCTTCCGGCTCCATCATCAGACCCTGGTTACCATATAGTATCAAAGTACTTGTCAAGGCGAATCCAATGAGCTCAAACTCGATAGGGTTGCATCGTTTAATTACGGAGTTCCTATGGCCACCTTCCGGCTCCATCATCAGACCCTGGTTACCATATAGTATCAAAGTACTTGTCAAGGCGAATCCAATGAGCTCAAACTCGATAGGGTTGCATCGTTTAATTACGGTGTTCCTATGGCCACCTTCCGGCTCCATCATCAGACCCTGGTTACCATATAGTATCAAAGTACTTGTCAAGGCGAATCCAATGAGCTCAAACTCGATAGGGTTGCATCGTTTAATTACGGTGTTCCTATGGCCACCTTCCGGCTCCATCATCAGACCCTGGTTACCATATAGTATCAAAGTACTTGTCAAGGCGAATCCAATGAGCTCAAACTCGATAGGGTTGCATCGTTTAATTACGGTGTTCCTATGGCCACCTTCCGGCTCCATCATCAGACCCTGGTTACCATATAGTATCAAAGTACTCGTCGAGACGAATCTAATGAGCTCAAACTCGATAGGGTTGCATCATTTAATTACGGAGTTCCTATGGCCACCTTCCAGCTCCATCATCAGATCAGCTCTATGTCACAATAACATTGCATTGTCATCCGATTTATACATGCATTCTAAATTTCAGCTCAATCGGAAACCGGGAAGTGGATCAAATTTAAGTTGCAAGATTTGATTACAGAACGACAGACAACGGGACAGGTGAAACTAAATAAAAGCTTGTAATAATTTTGACCCAACTTACTATTAGGGTTCTAACACTGAAGTTGGCTATAATAAAGCAGTTACGAATCAGTTAATTTAATAAAAAATGTTACCCGTCTGCCCAAGCGCTCCACAACTAATATAGACACAATGGACCCAACCAACATGATGGCAGGAAAGCTGATGGCTGCCAGTTCTGGGTCTAGCAGAGATCCCGTGTCTTCTAAGATCACTGAGCCGTACGTCAGGACTGAAAAGTTACCGCAGAAGGTCTGTGCCGTCATCGTTAAAACCGCAAGGAAGTATGCCTTACGCCATGCCCGATCCTTTACTGAAACAGTTTCCATAGGTAATTCCTTTCATATAGGTTGTGCAGTAAAGTGCAAAAATAAGTATCGAAAGAATCCGCTCAAAAATATGTTACGACGTTCTTATTACACAGAATTAGAGTGCACTGGGACATATTTTTGAACTTTTTTGTGTATACCTTATTTTGTCTTTGACTGTGCAAATGTGCAGTGATGCAGTCAGTAAGATTTTGGGCAAATAATTGACCATACAGATTCGCCGGTCTTAGAAGCCTTGTAACTTACGTATAACCATCATAGATAAATTCGGTAAAGTTTTATAATATTCTTCTTCTTTTCGCATAGTTTCTACTTCGCTCAGAATTGCTTTGTCATCTGGTCTTAGACCACGTAATTTTGCCATTTCTTTCACTGCTTCCTAGAAATAAACATTAATTTCAATCCATGCTTAAAAAACTAACGTCAGTAATATAATGTAGATCTCAATTAGTGACTTCATAAAAGTTAAAAATTTCTTAATTGTAGGTTTTGGTTATTACTGCCCACTAAAAACTTACATCAAACTTTCCTTTCTTGACCAGGAAACCAGGAGATTCAGGACAAAACATTATCAAGAGACACGAAACGAATGGTCCTCCCACAACAATGTACAAAACGGTATAGTAATCCAAATATGCCCCGAGTACAAACATGAGGAATATGCCAAGATTTAGGAGGAATATTAATAGTGACCCTAGCAGGCCTCTGATATGGTCCTGGCTAATTTCTTTGGTATACATCGGGATAACGTTGAAACAATCGCCTGCAGCCATACCGCTGCATGCTCTAGCTATAATTAGAGAGGTTGGGCTTGGACAGAGCAGTTTTAGCAGCCAAGATACCTGAAAACAATAAAAGTTTTAATAGGTTGACATGGATAATTTATTCATAATTCAGTATTACAGATATTTATACAAACTACAAATACAAAATTTTATTTAAAAAGTATAACTAAACTAAAACTACATAAAATATATATTCTCTGAACAAAAACAATAAAATATAATATATTCTCTGAACCACTTGAAGGATTTCACTACCGCAAATTTTTTTGCGCCTCATTTAGTACATCTAAAAACGTTACGGATCAGAATTAGATATAGTCTAATTATAGTTACGGTAGTTTTTAAATTAAAAAACTGTATCAAATAGTCTATTTCCTAACCTTTTTCGTTTCCCGAGCGATGCATTGGTTATGAGATGAAATACTTAAATGATCTATTTTTGAAGACAGTATCATTTCATCTGTATGAACGAACACCACTTTATTTATTGCAATCATACTTATGGCATTAAGCCCGCCTTTTGTACGTCAAGTTTTTTTCTTTTGTGTAATAAAGGTTAAATAAATAAATAAATAAATACTTAATATATAAAACACAAAAGGAAACATTTTATTGAATTATCATTAAATAAGAAGGGAGGAAAGAAAAACATTAATGTAAAAGTACAATTTCATAAAAAAGGCAGTGGCACTTTATTCCTAAGTAACTTTGACTTCAACTTACAGCGTGCGGCACTGTAATGCACATAATACCCGCCTTTCTGCCAAATCTGTCAGCCACGAAAGCGAATATTGGCACTGTCATCATGGCGCAAACCGGCATGAGGCTGGCCACCAGCCCCATGGTGTAATCAGAGAGTGGTTCCCCAGCTGGAGACGAAGTTGACTGAAGTAGTTTGGTCATGGGTGAGATCCAGCCGACTTGCAAGCCGTATGTGAGGAGAGAAGAATTGGCTGAAATATACTCTTGGTCAGTTCTGTTCGCCTGGTATCCGCCTCGTTCAGTCCAGCGTATCGACGCATCATTTATACATTATCAGCCTATATTAGTCCACTGCTGAACAACGGGCTCTCCAAATACATATGCCTACAGACACATAATATATATTATGCTCATGGGGGTGATTCGGATAGCCCTTTAGGTCCCCGTCCCCCCTTCAGTATATCACTACATCTTGGGACTTTGTATTTGTACGTACATTCCCATATTTGTATACCCTTCCCATTTTATTTTCATATAAAAGAATAATATTATTATTACAAGGGTGAACATCGTTTCAACCGTCTAATTTTGGTGTAATATTTGCCGAAATTTCTATGTCTCATTGTTATACTTCGTCATTTGTATAAGGTACCGTGTTTCCTTCAAATGATAAAGTAGCACATTGTAACGAATAGAAACTTCGGCAAAAATGATGCCACCGAAATTAGGCGGTTGTAACGCTCAAATTCACACACAATCACATTGAACTTAAGTTTCCTTTGCTTTGAAACTAATTGTGACCATAAATTAGAAATTCTTCTCTAAAATAAGTAAAAAATTATTCACTAACATCTGTGATTTCCTATATTTTTTGTTACGTTGATTGGAGTAGTAAGACAAGTATGATTTTTCTGCATCGCGAAATAGGTGAAGGGTCCACGGAAAGAACATGTCTAGTCAATTCAAATTACAGAGAGATAAACCACCTTACTTTTAACAGAATAAAGTGTGAATTTGCCCTGATTTTTTTAAGTACTGGACAAGTTTTGTTCCGTGGACCCTTCATATTTTTGGTTACCTTGAGTAAGACAAGTATCATTTTTCTGCATCGCGAGTACTAAGTTGAATATTTTAGTTACCTATGATAGCAGCAATCCATTGTAAGTAGGTGTGTCCCTTTGCTTCAACTTCTGATCTTGCTTTCAATTGAATTAATTCCATAATTTATAATTTTAATTAATTTTCTGAAATAAACTAGACGTGCAACGATAGTTCTGCAGAACTATCGTTGCACTACAGCTGTAAGATGATACGAATAGTCCCTTAATCATAATTTATTACATAATTCATTCCTATTGTTATGGATAATTTACGAACTTGGTTACTACTGCTACCAGAGTAATTAAATGTATAATCAATATTTATTCACATGCCTTGTGACGTATGTCTTCGGATAAATAAATTGCAGCAAACTGTGTATTTATTACATAATAATACACTTTGAGGTTTAAATTTATATTCAATACGCATCTTTTAAGGTGAATTTAGACCAAACGAGCATAGCTCATTCTATCCCCCACTCTACAAAATCAACGAATTTCGACGAATCACGTTTTGTGTAACAAACGAATTTCGAGTGGGGGATATAATGAGCGAATGCTCGTTTGGTTTAAATTCACCTTTAGCGGTATGTACGTACTTATAACCAAGTTTAATCACGCTTAGTATTACTTAAAAAAATATTTATACAAAATAGTTCGGCCCACTGTGTACTAATAAATACAACATATTAAGGGTTCAAATACCGATATGTATGTAGGCTGCGACCATATATAACATGGACGTCTAACGCGAGCTCAAAAATGCCCCCAAAACCAATTGTTCAATTGTGCCAAGATGGGCAAGACATAGCGCTTTTCTTAACTCCGCGCATATTTCGGCGCAACGTGGGCGCGACATCGTTGACAAATGTCTATAGAATATAGCCAATCAAAACTTTGACGGACCAATCACAACTATTTTTAAATGGCGATTTAAGTTTTTAGGTTGACATTGAAAATCATTACCGTGATGCATTGAAGAGGGGTGACACTTGTCAACTAAAATTCGGGACCGTTTTTGAAAGGCAATCTAGTACCTACGGCGTGCGGCTTCCATGTTTTATTTGTTCGTAGTATGTAGAGAAAATACCGGTATATACAAAAATACCGGTATTGGAAGCCGCACTATGTCTGTCTAGAGCAGGCCATGAGTGTTCAGGTAATTTCAGATCTTGGCAGACTGTCTAGAGCAGGCCCTTGGGGCAGACTGTCTAGAGCAGGCCATGAATATATGTTTATATGCAGTTTCGATTTGAATATATATTAAATATATCTACTTGAGTTATTTTTATTTATTATAATATAACCGAAAAGAATGAGCGATAATAGCTCAGACACGTACTAATTTGTCGTATTCCCATATTGAATAGATTGTAAAAAAATTGTAATAATAATAATTAAGCCATTTATTTCCAACATAAAAATAGTTAGCATATAAAAAAAAACAGCAATTATAATTTTAAAGTGTTTCAAAACTTGTATAATAAATT
>JALPQI010013333.1:0-33657 GCA_025490895.1 Thaumatotibia leucotreta | reverse complement strand
ATCGCGTGCCAGTAAGAATGTAGATGTTAAAAACTTAATGTGGTTGCAATCGATGCATCGGAGCTCAAGTCATCATTCGAATGATTCGATAATGGAGAGCGACAAGGACGGGTCTGTGTGCGGTGACCTTTGTGAATGATACGTCGTAGAGCACTATTGTTCATTTCTACTCAACCGTGTTTTATTAATGATATCGTATCATAGTAAAAATACCAATAACGGAAGAACGGTCACCATTTTGTTGTTGTAATATAAGACATGACATTTTTATTAATTGACATTAAAGCCTTTATATTAAAATCGTTCTAAATTTAACACCTGGATTATTATAAGTAATAAATACATACTTCCTACGACTCAAAATGATGTCGTTTGAAGTCTGAAGCAATAGTAGGTATTTTGTAATTTGACTAAAATATTTTTTTATTCCATTTTACACCGTTTCGTCGATCTTCAAATCAAATGTCAATATTTTTTCAAAATCTAAAGCACTTTTAAATTTTAAAACTATAATAAGATAATAGTTCAAAATAGAGATAATTCTCACAGATTTGGCATAAAAACCATCATTCACACTCCACAATATAACAATACCTAACAATAATATATACCAGATACCTACAGAAAATATGTAAAAACGGGAAAATTGTACGTAATTATAGGTTTTCTCGTCATAAACTGTCTTTACATGTTCAAAGTTGACGCAGGAAATGGTATCGGAGGGCGTTTGTTCAGCAAAAGGCTAGCTTTGTAGATAGTTAAATTATCTGCCCTCAGCCCGATTCGCACTCAACCCAAGTATTTCAACATACCTTATAATTATTATACTATGACTATTATTATGATTATTAAAAAAAAACCAGAAGTGTTATGCAACCGAAATATCTCGCTATTGGACCACTGTTTCATATTGCAGACAACATACAATGAATAAATTATTATATCATACTACTAAATCAATTGACTGTTGACACTGATATCCTTACTTGCGTATGAATACAATGCACTGAATTAAAGCTATTACTGCATTGCCTTAAGGCTTGACGACGAAAGTTCTATTCTTTATTTTTCACCGCAATAAGCTAAGAAGGTACAATATTCCGAAGTCTTGTTAACCAATTAGTAAATTTATACGAGTATTTAATTATAGTCGAGTTTCGAATATATTTCAAACATATTTAGTTGCATTAGAAAACTATCATTCGAGAATACACTTCACTTTTAAAATACAAATGTATAAAACAGTATAGGTATAATCGAACCAACAATTTTATTAATAAGGGTTAATTTTGACTTTTGAGTCCCGATTGCACGAAGTCTATTATAGCAAGAGTCTGTTATTGGTAGAAACTTTTCGCTTTTTCGATTAAGGTGCCATGTATTAGATCAGAGTCGAGCACTTCCAGTTTTATTTTACTTAACATAGAATATATCACAGAATTTTTTTTATGTATATTGTATAATTATATGGTCATGTGGTTACCCAATGAAGACTGTGTGAAATATCTTGAGCCATCTACATACGACATGTTTGTCATTATCTTTTTTGACATCAACCTGACATACCAGTATAAACTACAATAAAAAGCCTAATCAAAACAAACTAAACCCAAATGTTATCGTCTAATTCAATCAACAAACAAACGGAGCCTTTTACGTCGCCGATGGGCTCGAATTGGACGCCATATACGGAATAAGCTTACGCACCATCATCGCCCTGGCCATTTCTGGCCTATGTAAATTACTATCATAACATTGTCAATGCCTACCGCACCTCTAAACACATCAACGCCTTTTCCCACCGAACTTATTCAACTTTAAACTCTAACAGAAGCGAGCACACTTTGAAAGAGATTGTTAGTCTCAAGGTGTTTATCATGTTTTGGTATGTAATGTAAAGGTGTCTTGTTAAGCGGCGTATTATTTAGCTATCGCTCGATAATCTGTTCATTAACAATAGTCTAATTTCAGATACGTTCGATTAGTACAATTCACACTCTATTGGTTTTGGATTTGTGATAAACAATTAAGTGTTCTATTGATTGGAGTTGGCTGGTTGCATTAGCGGGTTCTGTTGTAGATTGCGGAAGTGTACGTACATTTCTGGTATGTGTGTTCATTAATGATGGTATGATATCAGAAGTTTGGTATCTACTCTAAGATATAGAATCATGAAGTGCAAACAAACGAACTTGCATATACGCCGATTACGATCTGATAAAAATCTATTGTCCACAGTCACTCAATCTGAGCAAGAGCGGTCTTGCATAGCTCTACTGCGACTGCAGCGGAGGTCCGGCCAGTTTCTATGGGTCCATGCCGTTTTACAGCTAAAAGACAACTTGGACAATTCTCAGCGGCCTGTTATCGTTTGCACTAATCAAGTGTTAAGGTAAGCATCATAGTTAATTTAAACACAAGCCAGTTCCAGGTAAAAAATGTTTGCTGATTATTTTTTAACCCACAGTAAATATCTTCAAAGAAAACTAACACAACAACTACAAAGTGAAATATTTCCCATAACGCTCATATCTCCCATTATAGTGCGCATTCATAAGTTAAGTATAGCCCATGGCCGGCCATGGCAGGTTAAGTCTCACTCGGCCTAATAAGAACCACTCTAACTTATGACCGTTGAATTATCTGACCCCTTGCAAACATTCAGCTTAATCGTCCTTTCCTTGCAAAGCCTCTTAATACCCATTAATATATCGAAACAACCGCCAATCGAGCGGCGATCAAGGGTGAAATCACTTCATCATGACCGCCCAGCGCAGACGCAATTACGACGTGAACAAACGTCAAATGTGGAGTTTTATACGACATACTAATCGCATGCGCTCGGGTCACATGCGCTGCCCATTATTCAGACATAAATCATTGAAATTGCGATCTAACTGACTCGGGAAATCAACCGAGACTATCCGTCAAAATGACGGGGCAACATATACGCGCGGCCGATTTAAGAACTAGTAGACTACTTTAGAGGTCTGTCGTGAGAAACTAAATGCAGTACCAAAAAGTATTACTTTGTTAACATAAAATAGAAATCGTAGAATACCTCATACCGAATTATTATTTTAAATTTTCTCAGACATGTTTTATGTTAAATGAAGTTGTAGTTTCCTTTACCAGACAAACGCCTTCCGGCAACACACAGAGGGCGTTACCTAGTATGATAAAGTGCTCCCGAAATTCGAAAGTAACATTTCCTAAAACCACCAAACTAGTATAAAGTTCAAACGAACGTAGATAACGCATAATAAAATCAATATTACTGACACAAATAATGTATCCGTTTAAATTGCCTGTCTTATATCTCGTGAAATGTTAGCCGGTAACTACAATAATTATATTCCGATCGACAAATCGTATCGAATCGTGGAATTGCTTTTCATTTAAATCAATGTCTCTAATATTTGTAATGCGAGCTCGTTACTGGCTTTAATCCTCACCACGAGATGTTATTCTCAACAATATTGAATTTAATGTATAGTTTAGTTGCAATAAATTTAAATTAACGTAAATCGTTTTGCATAATTATAATGTGTGATTCTGCCAATTCAATCAAACACAATGACGCAGATGATTGAATTTTCAAAGGTGGCATGTATCAAAAAGACACGGTTTTGATGTTGAAATTAAAATAAACAAAAGGTTGCGAAGGTAATAATTTACTCGCTTTGAACATAGGCGTATTTTAGTCTGAGTTCGACTCAATATTTTTACTAATAATGTATGTTATTAGGTATAATATAACATGCATAACTATGCAAACTGATGTACTTCCATCAATAAATTCGAGAAAAACCTGTCATCAAACTGCTTGTCTACGCCACTATAGACATATAGTTTGAAATTTTTCATGATTAATAAGTAGGTGTGTATTCTTACAAAAGAAAACGTGTGCACTGTGCACGTGCAGGTCAGAAGCGCGTTGATGTCTGTTTGTCTACCAAATTAAAAAGTGTTGCATAAATAATATTGTTAACGGGCAGTTTTTGTTAACTCTATTTTTATTTTATGATGTTTGTATTGAAAATCACGACGCCTTCAATCCTTACAGGTGAAAGAAATTGTTCCAAATGTTCCGCACGTTCTCATTATTTCCATTTCGCTACTATAACAAGTGTATTAAAAATGAGTAGGTACCTAACGCAATATAACAAAATAATCCAGGGACGCCGTTTTGCTCCTATTCATTTTGAAAGAGCACGTCATTCAGAGTATTTCAGAGTAATAATACCGTACCTATATATTACCGTTTATATAAATATCCTAAATAAATGAAAAACAAACAATTGACCAAGAAAATAATTGACGTACCTTATCGTTTTAAGCCTTTACACATTATACATAAGCTTTAGATTGCAAGGAAACATACAATTTGCATTTATTTAACTGTAGTGGAATAAACATCACAATTTATAGTTTCTCAAATATTTTAACATAATAGGTACGAATATGGAATAATTTGCTAAATTGCAAGTAAACGACGTGAATAAATAAAAAAAATTACAAGTACCAGAGCTTTTGAAGTTATACGACAATAGGACGTCCCATAATCTTCATAGGTCAATAGGCAGTTAACAACATGCAAGCACTGTGTTTAATATAATCGGATGGCTGGTGTTATGTTAAGAGTTTTTACGTAAATTACAAGGCTTTCAACAAAATAATAGTACGATAGGTTCTTTATGTTCACGCGATATAATTAAATAAATATAATATCATGTAAGCCCAGGCTAAGAGTATGAGATTTACCGTCAGTCCGCGAGGTTCCCGCAAGAACCAATTATGATTACGACCTTAATAGTACTTGTATGGTACGGCAAACAGTAATTATGAATTAACCAATAATTGGAGATAATTTTATACTTTAGCAAAGGAATTTTGTTTACTTAACAACTTTAAAATGTTTTGAATTCTTTAAGCTTAGATACGGTTTCTTCATTATATATTCTTCATTATGTCAAAACAAATTATGTTTAAGTTTGAGAACAACTGCTTTGTTAATCCACAATTGTTGCTAGTGTAGTCGAAAATGTATACACATCATATCATTAAGCTTTTCTTCTACGGCGCCAGGAAAGCTGCATATTATATAATAATTTAATAAAAGTTATGTCATAAATCAATACACAGGTACTTGCCTGTATTAGTATTTAAATACATTTAGATTTTTTTATCCTTTGAATACCGCCTTTTTCTAATTTTTAAATAGAATATACATAAATAATAACAATGGTAGATCCTATCGGCTTTCGTTCAATAAAATAAATTTTAGACACTGCTTTTTTAAAAGGACAATAAGATGCTTTCTAGCTACCACAACCCCAATAATAGAATAATTAAGTAATATCTCAAATCAACTTTTCTGATATTAACCATAACTCTGTCAAATATGATACTGACTAAATCTCTCAAAAATATTTAAGTGACAAATATGCGTATTTAAAAACACCAGCGTGCCCGACTCTGTGAACTAATTGGCTTAAAAGCCGAGCCATTAAACCGACAAGTCCAGTGCCAACCCGCAGCGAACCGACTTTGAAAAATGACCATCATAACTTAACGCGGTCACTTACAAACTTCCCTATTGAGATATCAATACTAGATGACGTCGCGGGACGTAGCTCGCGTAAATACAGCCCTTACTATCGGCCTGGCTGCTATCTAGTGCTTTATATCGGCATGTGTATCATGTCAACTTATGTACGAAATATAATTTGATATTCACAAGTGCTTTACGGTGAAGTAAAACATCGTGAGGAAACCTGCATACACCTGCGAAGAAATTCAAAGGTGTATGTGAAGTCCCCAACAAGTACTGGGCCAGCGATGGGACTACGCAAAATAGGCACGTTTGATGTCGAGTTGCGGATAAAAATAGCCAGAATACAACAACAACAACAAAAACATCATCTCGCTTCGGCTCGGACATTTGACATTACCTGATGTAATGTCGTGAACTTTTTTGTAAGCTTGGGCAAGTCTGGATCTCAGTTACAGATTTTGTCATTCTCGTATGTAAATATAAGAGCTTTTTTCGATTAAGCCGGTCGAACGTGGACCGGTGGGGTAGCACCCCCTATGCTTCGAAAAGCCCTTCTTGATTTTTCGATATCAAAAGAAAAGTGGCACTACTTACTTTTTATTGAAGAAAACTTATTCTTACAGTGGAAACTAATTAATTTACCTACATATTGTTTTTTAGAGTTCTGTAGGAAAAGCAACCCTTAGGTATAGTTTCACTATGTCCATCTGTCTGTCTGTCTGTTGTCTTTCCGCAGCTTAGCTCAGTGACTTTTAGTACTAGAAATTTGCAATTTCGTACCTATCATATTAGTCATGCCGGTAATGTAGCTGCAATAGAATTAACATGTGAGTGAATTGCAGAGAGTAGGTACCTATGTTTAGGCACATTTGGGGTCGCAGTCAGCACTAATCATGAGCATGTCCGCATTATCTTAGTAAAAAATATTTCACACTTAATTAAAACATACAATATGGGTAGCATACATCAAAATGATTATTGATATCAAGTATTAGAACCCGTTACCAGTAAAAAACAGAACTCATTTAAATAGTCACATTAACATTAAATACCTAACATTTTTGCTGCTTGCTGCTTCATATAAGCGGAATTTACACTTTGCTGCCAATTTTGAGATGAAACTATAGGTAGGTAATAGCAGCAACTCAACTCAGCATCTATTTCTTGCCTATTGCTTAGTTTCAAAACTTGCAAGTTCAACTTTAGTACGCGACTTGCTGGTTTTATGGCACCGAACGAGTCCATCACTGTCCCATCACCATCCCTTCTTTATCGCTTCTCATCCGTGTTTAACATTCCGATTACCGCGCGAAATAGCATCGCGAACCCGTGGTGGGGTTACCGGCGAATAAATATTGTAAAGAGGTGATTTATTGAGTTAGAGTGCGGCTTGCGAGCCGATCGGCCGGCCGATGTTGCTATCGGATGGTTTGAAATATGCCCGCAGAGGGCTATTGTTGTGATGTGAGAAACTGTGTTTAACAAGCGCCGGCCCTGATCGATGGCGCCGCTCCACGCTTTAATCCCAACCATATTTTATAGCCACAAAATACCTACACGAAAACTTGACTAATTTTAAGAGACGCAGCTTGTAATTTTATTGATTGCACAGCGAAGATTAGAGAAGGCTGGAACACTTTGGTTTAATAATTACGTTTTAGTATAAAAAGCTTTAGACTCGAGGCTGAGCCGTTAGTTGCGCGCTTGCGGTTAAAAGGCTATTGTTTCTCGCTAATTAAAACGTTTACGCTTTCATTCAATTTCATGATAAGCTTTAGTTTAAGTTTCCTTCGAAATGCATTATTGATTAACTAGCTAATTCAGCTACCAACGAAATCAATAACGGACACGAAACTAGCCTTAGGTACTCATTAACGGGGCACACTTTGTACTAACAATGTTATTATCCCTATAAACTAGCATGACTAAGAGGCAATTCATCTGAACCGCCAGTAGGCGCTGGGTAGATTGTAAATCTAAATTAATTTCAATGCACGAGTGGGTGACAGCCCAGCTGACCTAAACAATCAGGCACAAAGGGCGGTGACCATGTGGCCCTTAGGCGCTTAGGTTAAGCTTCAGCTGTGGTACAAATATTGAACACGTGGCTGGTTTTTTAATTAATTAAAAGAAGTAGTTTAGCTTCATCCATACATAGGCAATGTTTTCATCAGTCTAGTGCAAAAAAATATTTCGAACGAAGAGAGCCTATTAAACGAACAATTAAGTAACAAGATGCGGAGCGTATATATTTACACGATAGCATAATTATCCCGGTCTCCACTACTTATTATTAAAGACTTCATTTTAAAATGAAAGAAATAAAATTGCATACAGGAAATAAGATGTGTTGAGATAAGTACATTTTACGTTAATATATCTCTTGCGATGAGTTGGCATGGCAAATAGTGCTAAAAGGATAGCTGCAGCTACGATAAACGAACTCAAAAAGCGAGGATTCAGTTTTGATTGTTTCCTCCTACAAAATTTAGCCAAACATACCAAAATTATTTGTGTTCAAATTATTTTTGCGTTTATCGCTACATATTTGATTTGGTCTTCGTTGGCGGACTAGTAAATTTTTTGACTGTTATGACAATATTTGAAGGGGTCTAGAACTTAAAAACCATAAGAACGAAAAGTACCAGTTCAACAAACGTTAAAGTGTTAACAAAACATATAAAACTCATTACTCAGCTCAAACGTATTCGTCTGTTTCCTAGGAAAGTTAAAAAAATTACACACTGTTAGGCACCTATACCTACTGCTACTTTAATTAATTGCTTAAGATTTCTAGATCACTATAATAATTTAATAAATAAAATACCATGTAATGCTCACAACGCTAACTCTTCTAAATTATCACCCCGAAATTCACCCTAAAGCCTAATCCCACTGCTCACAAGCGCGCATTGTTCGCGCGATTGCGTCATTTGTCTCCTGCCCAGATGCGCTTGCGCAACCTACTCATGTTACTTCGTGCTTTCCACTGACAAATACCACCCTTAATAGAATAATGCCTTAACAACCTACCTAGCCTATATACACATGTGCCGTTATCTTTCAAAGCCCACGAAATACTGCTACCACGAAATGCCTTCAATAATGAGCCAGGATTATGTGGATAGCGAATTTAATAGGTGCACCAGGCTTAACTTTGTTGCTTATATAAATAGATTTTGCTACCCATTTAGGTTTAGACACGTTCAGTTATCAGTTTTGATAGATTTACTGCAATAAATAACGCACCTAGTTAGGGAAGGCTCGTATTAGTCGGAGGGGATTATAAAGTTGAAGCGGGCTCCAAATAGTCTGTCCACCGCTTAAGCTAAATACACCGCTGCATCGCAACGAAGAAAATTTATATAAGAAAACACTTAGTAAAGTACATAGGTACTACTAGTATGATTTAAAAAGGCGTAATAAATCCCCAATATTTGCTCAGTTGCAACTGGCATTTTTAAGGAGTAACTAGCATTCATCTAATTTGCATCGTAAATAAGTACCTACCCCGATGGCTGCCATTTTAGGGAATTTACTGTCATAGTACTGGTATCACGAATATTAGATATTTATTATAACTAACGTCAATGTAGAGACGCCCGTATGATTAAGACTTTATTGTTCAACAATTTACAAGTATCCTAGTAAGAGAGAGAAAACAGAGTCTTCCCCTTGTAATACGAGCTATATTTTTAATGGAATAAGCGTATGGTATGGCACATTAACCTATTGAAATGAAAGCAGGTTGAGGTTAAAATTACATAAACAGAGAGCATCTGTACTTAACAGTTTTCTTCTTACAATCCATGCATCGCTCATGATTGTAATACATTATATCGTACGCAGTACGTCAATGGACGCACCTCCTTGCAAATACAGTGAACGACAACAAATTGTCAACATGTCGACCGCCTACGTCATGTCGCAGAGATTTATGTGTCAGCCTGCGCGGACGCACAAATTGGCGGGAAGCAACGACGGATACGATTTCCAACATTCCATTAACTCGGTTATGCATAACGAGCTATTCTTTAAAAAACTACATACATACGCAGATTTCATTAACGGGATAAGGCTTAGGAAAAACGGTTTCTGCAATACATGGGCGAGGAAGTAGTAAGTAGTTTTTGAGCAAATTGTAGTGTTAAAAATTTACAAGATTAGGTGTATGCAATGCATGTATGATACATTGCAATAGATAGAACTTGACTCTCACCCTCTCAGAATCAATGTTAGACCGCGTTTCTAAATTACCTAAAACATTTCCAAATTAGCGATAAGTAAAACAGTGGCTTGTGATGGTACCGTTTGTCGTTGTTCTCGTCAGGTTCATTAAGCATGTAAGTGCGAAAGTGACGAGTAGCACAATAAACGGTAATCGCGTGACTATGGTAAGCCACGACAGCGAATTTTTAAATAAATTTAATATTTATAAATTTTGATACATAATGATATACCTAATAGTTGCACGTTTCCAATGAAAATAATTTGCCGAGCGTCGGCACTTTAAACGACCTCTATAATGCGAACCAAGCAGTAAATTCCTCTAATTAATTCTAATTGCTGTTGACCCATCGGGTTAGTCTTACGCTACCTATTTACGCTATTTTTTTTATCTAACAGACTAGTTAGGCTGTATTTACATTACAGATCCTATGCGCCATAGGTTATATACCTATATTATGGTAACTTATGTTGTACTGTACCTACTCGTAAGCAGGCACCTGTCACAATCTAATACTAGGATAATTTTAACAGCTAAAGCGATATCTTAAAAGTAATACATTCCATCATAGATAGGTAGGCTTATAAAAACTATTGATCTTAAAGTTGTCCTTTTGTTCTGGGTTATATTTTATGGTATTAAAACGGGGGCTTTGGACCTTGCCAGGACTGATAGGTAGGTAGGTACTAAGTACCTACTGAAAGAAAGTGAACAATTATAAATCCTACGATTATAATCCTACAATTTTCAAGTTTCGATGCCAATTTGTGGTTAATTTAAACACAATTAAACAGAAAAGTACAGAACATGTGGCTTTCAAAATATTAAACAGATTACAACAAACGTGGCGCAATTTGCTTTCGATGTCTTTTTGTTGTGAAGGATTTGTTAAAACTTTATGCATGGTATAGGTGCCGCAATAAGTCACCATCAGCTAAGGCCAAGTTCATTAATGCAGAACGTGTGTAAACATCCCCGGTTGCTATCCGCGCCCTTTGATTCGGCGTTATCTCTTTCCTAATGCGAATGCTAAAGCGATTTGTCGCCGTCCAACACATATCTAAACTTTGATGTATCGTCGCTGACGAAAGTCGAAACCCTTTCATTAAAATTTGTGAGTATTTCGGATTATACTTTAATGTTTTAGCAGTTTTAAGGTTGCTTAAAACAAAATATTGTTAATTGATGTCATAGTTGCATGTAGGATAGTAAAAACTAGGTATACGCACATAATCCAGAATTAGGAACACGACATTACTGAATTGATACAAAAAGTTAAACTACTAAGTGCCTACTTAGGCTGCGTCGATAGTGTAGAAGATTTACGTGTAGGTAAGCGATTTTAGTTATTTGATAATGACTATAACCGTTACACATAGGTATATTTATCAATTTATTAACCTGTATTGTAGGTACTAGCGAATAGCAATGCGTAAGCTACATATAGCTTACGCATTTCTCTATTTAATTACAAAAAACATGCCTAGTGCATCAACCCCGCTCTGATGCGTCATATCGTCTGCAATAAACGAAAAGTTCTACAAATGTATTAAGTACACAGGGGCGAATGATTTCCCTCGTAATTAATTCAGTTAACGCTTTCACTGTAGACTGTAACACTTTTCCGCGCGACTGCGCTTATATAGGTCCAGGGCTGAGTCCAACTATGTGACATTTCCCTGCAACCACTATCTTAAAGGTTGGCTTACTCAAACGTCGGTGTGCGCTAAAGGTTAACCGAGGTCCCTACAAATTTAATACTACCTTACTAGCGGGAACACTGAGTGCTATTGTCGTTCGGTTGATTTTAATTTATTGTCTATAGAATTGCGGGTTATCGCGAAAATTCTTGAGCTTCTGTTTTGTTTAATTTTGTAACACGTTTACCTTTCGCTAAAACGTTATATTTTATACGTTGTTTTTATTTTTTGCCCAATCTTTTCTTTTGGGACCATTCATTTATTGACAGCAAAAAGTATGATAAATACTTACTGAATTGGTGTATACAACCGGGAGGTTAGTCACTGATTCTTCCTGAACGAAAGTTTTGGAATTGGTTAGCTACAATTCATATTTCAATCTTGTTTAAATTTAATGTAAAAAATAGTGACGCAGTGGTAATTGCATTGCCTTGCCTCGGAATCCATAGCATTTCTAGACTTCTTTCTTAACCAATATGAAATGGAATTGATGGCCAAGTATTCCAATTCCAAGACACTCATTTAGAGCGGGAATTAACAAAGTTGCAAGCACACTAAAACAAATTCGAATAACAGTCGAATAGCAACAATAACTACAAAGATGTAGTCGTTGACGGTATTAATATAAACATTAAACTTTAGTGGTCCCATTGACGGTGCCACTAATGGCCAAACCTTGTAACAACGCACTGATGGAGGCATTCTTTCCCACATACACATTAACTCAGATGAAATTACCTCAAACATTAAATAGCTTTAATATGTCCTTACGTGTGTTGTTCTATTTATTGAATAATTACAAATTACCAGAGGAATGCCATTAGCGAGAACTATTTTAAACGGTAAATAGTTAAGTAGGTACAGTTGATAATCGGTAAATATTGGTTTGTTTCGCACATAATGCGTAAATTCAGAGTGTGAATACCTACTTGGTAGTTACTTAGCAAGAAATTATCTGAAACAATATCACCGACAACGATTATGAATATTATGATATCATTAACATTATGTCCTCCATGAAACTCATGCACCTACACCTAAGATGACCAAACATGGCTGCAAGAAAATGTGTTTATATTTTTTTTAATTAAGGACTGTTCATTTTACTAAGAGGACACACTTAAACGTCTATTATACATCGGTTTAAAAATCGATCGATGAACAGTTTACAGCCATGAAATTAGCAAAGCCATCTTTTTCAATTGATATATGTTTGCTTTTTAAGTATCCATTACTATATCTGATAAGACATATTCAATTTGATAATCGTAAATTGATTCTGCACAATGGTGTACAGAAAAATATTCACTGTGAAAGATTGCAAATATCTAGGACATTTTAAGTCGACGTTATACTAAATCATTAAACAATTTAGAGAGTGTCATATGCTTGAAGATTCACCGAAGTCTAAACACAGAAATCTTAGTTGCATACCTTAAAATTGGCTATTGAACTTTACGTCGTTTCACTAAAAAAAGTATGGAATTTTTGCATTTTGGTGGCCCACAAAAGGTACCTAAAATATGATAGTAATGACATTATCGCAGTCCTAATACTGTCATCCTGTCGTAGAAGAGTATGTGTCTGAGTAGAAAATCATACAAAAAAACAATTTCGGGAAGAACGCCCTTGCTTGGCAGGCAATTTGATTATATGGTCTTTTAACTGCTTCCTATTTCGCAACAGGGCCAAGTTAGCTGGGATATTTATAGAAAATATTGCATCCAAAATCGGTTTTTTATGTCTATCGAAGACACAGTATCTCTCACCGGTTATTTTGGTCTAATTTGGCAAGGGCACATCATAAGGGTTAGACATTAGAGCTATTTAATTAAGTAATCATAGAATTTGTTTAAAAAGACGACATCATAGCGGTATATAGCGGTATATAGGATGAAGATGAAGACAATTTTATGGATGTCGTCTTTTTAAACAAATTCTATGATTATTTAATTAAAATATGATTATAATATTAATGGCCTATTGCGAAGGTACACTTAAGAAACGATAAACGAAAAACTAAATCATTGAAAAAATTCAAACGTGTACTACAGTTCGCAACTAGTCGTAAAATGTCAAAAAGTAGTTTGCAGAACATAAGTTTCGTGGCCAAACAGTAGTCTAAAAATGTAGTTGCCGATAATTAATATATTAATTGAGACATTACTTATTATTTGTCTATTTTTAGTTAAATAATATTTCACAAATAAAAATAAAATATGATAAAAGAAAAAAATATTTACGTGAGGTTTTTCATGTCCGCTTAGTAAAATGAACAGTCCTTAAGTTCTATCAATGCCAATGGTGGTATACACGATACAGTAGGTCCCTACGTTTACAATAACCACATGGATCACTGTTGCGGTGCTTCGTAATCGTAATACAAGTATCTCTACTACTTAAATAGAAACAACGGTAACGGTGTCAAAATGTAACTGTAAGCTACGAAATGAAAAATTCTCATTTATTAATTTCCACTGCCAGTCAGAAGTACAAAGATTTCCACTCGGTGGTCAAAAGCTAACAACTTGTATGTAAATATAAATCTGTTACGATTCTATTACTTACATAGGATAGACCGGGAAACCTAGTTGTAATCTTGTTTTATCCTAAAATTAGTACATAAATTCCTTAAATGTAGATTTTTCACCGAACAGACGATTACCTAAATCTGACAATGAATTATCCGCATAGATTCTACATTAGCAATTCTTGCAAAATATCAGCAACACAATACCTATCAGGTTAGCCTACTGAGTTACATAAATAAAGAGCTAATGTAAAAATTTTGTTCACAGTGAACAAGAAGCTACAGTCATGAAAGCAAATCCCTGGCTTTATCATTACTACGCTGTACAATCCAAGCTTCATTATGGCCTAGCTTATGAAGCCGCGACAAGGATGTACGGACCACCGCCGCCTGACCTCCAAGTATACCCTCCAGCCATGCAGTACACCCCGACTCCACCTGTCTGTATAAACGGGAGCCAAGTGATGATGCCAAACCCGGGCCTACAGCCTCACATACCACACGTCACACCACATTTAACTCCGATGCACTACGCATATGAACGGACAGACAATGGACCTGTGGATTACTCCGTACCATTACAAGATAACAGGTACTGGACATATTTTTATACTTCAGACGTCGTTGATAAACTTGTAATTACTCTAACGCAGAGGCTGCCTAAAGATTACATAGTTCATTCTTTACACATTAAATATAAGTTTAGAATAATATGAAACTGGCCCTGACGAGCTCGATTCATGTATGTTTCATTAAGAATTTAATTTAATTTCTCAATTAGTTCGATCAATAACTAAATCGCATGTTTAACATTAGATTTTTATTTCAGGTTCCACAATGTCAGGATAGAAGATACTAGGATACAATCAAATGCTAAACGGAAAGGAAAGAATACCGAAGAAAAGCCGAGTACTCCAGTCTCGAACATGTCGCCTCGGTGCACGCCTTCCACAGTCACTTCAGGAGGCGACACATTAGTAGCCGTTACAGGGTCAATAGCTAGTAGAAGGCCAGGGTCTAAAAACTTTAATATATCAGAAACAGAGATGGTCGATCAGTGGAATCCCAGTCCCACGTGGTCCGAATCGGCACTCCAAAAAGTCCCAGACGTTTGTCATCAGGATTTGAGTCCATACGTAACAACCACTCCTCCGACTCCGTCTGGCACGCCGTCCGCTTACACACAAAACTATAGTCATACCTTTGTGTTCGACTGGTCACCAGAGCAATATGTTCCTCATACTAACAATAGATGTAACACAGTAACAACCGAAAGTTCCTACCAACAGCAGACGTGGAATAGGAGTCAGAGAGCATCGTTCACAACTGCAGATACAGTAGACGAGAATTGCAATCCTAATAGAATAAGCTTACAAATGAGGGTCAGTAATCCACCACCAGCGTATAACGCTACGAGGGAAGGAGAGATTCTTAGAAGGCAAATGGGTAAGTAAAAGTTCCTTTGAGGTCAAAATTAAGCTCAATACCTAAAAGGTCCAGTTAAGTTGACCCATCTACGTAATTGAACTTTAAACGATTCAGAAAAATATTAAAGATTTACCTTTATAACAGGCTAATGATAAAAAAAATAGATAGTACAATTCTTAATTTACTTGAAATATAAGGCATTTCTTGTGGTTGCCGCGCTAAATATTCATGAAATAAAACTAGAGTATTATATCGCGTACCTATATTAGTTAATTTAAATACTTCCCGACGTTTCGAACACTTTATAGGGTATTCTTTCAAGGCTTTTAAATTTTATTGGTATATGGATGGGGCACAATCTAAATAATACTTTACGAATATACTCGACAACTTTTATCATATCGATGTAGTAAATACATACTTCAATAGTAAGAACAGTGAGGTGAGGACTTCGTGTGTCGTGCCGCGCTGCGCCTTGGCGATACTTATACTGACTTTGTGTGTATTTAATGGGGCGCTGAAGGTACTACCAGATCCCAATCTGCTACAGTCGTAGCGTAGGAGACCTCCTCTGTTTAAATTTTCGACGCCACGTTAAATATATAAAAGTTGAGACGTCACCAAGTGTCAAACCTGAATTTGAACTTTAGACAAGTGCATGTAGGTCTAAATTGACATTAAATCTGCGGTGCTGATATATCATTCGTTGCCGTCCAAAAAGTGAATTAAGGATGATTGTCATTTACACATTTTCGAGAATATGTAGGTAGCCATAGAAAACGAAAAAGACATTTATCAATTCTGTTATTATTAAGGAATATTAAAAACCTGAACTTGAACTCAAAGAAATAAATTAAAATCCTTAGATACCCGGAGCCTCCAGACTTGTAGGATCACGACCGACTTGGTTACAACGACCGTAATAATTATAATACCACATACCGCACTTCGGGTATGGTCGTGCTTGCGAGTTTTCCCGATGAGAACACTTTATTCTAGATACATCTGTTTCTTGATGGTACCTATACTATAGGCCAAGCCACACCGGATGCGCGTGCGCCTGTACGTGGCGTGCGCGTTGTAGAATATGTAAATGTAATAGTAGGTAGTGAGCACGCGCGCGTGCACGCCACGCAAGCGGTGTGCCATCTAATAAGACATTTAAATACGCTACAACGCGCACGCCACGCCACCTACCTATTGCCAAATAAATAATTTATAATTTAGTTAGTGTATTTCATGTATATTTTCAATTGTTCCAGATCGTCCACATCCTGATTCTCCGGATGCCAAGAAGCCTGCTTTATAACTAAAGTTAAATTGTTTATTTTCTTAAAAATAGTTCAATATTATGTTACCCTATTTAAATAAATTTTATTTTACTTAGACAAAAAGCTCTGGAACTCTCCTGTGATCTTGTAGCGTTAAGGAATTTGTATGATGCTAGGCAGACTGTATATAAAACTTAGAACTTGTACAAATTACTCGCATAATGTAAGTTTGTAATAAGTAGTTCACATACAATGTGATTAGATTGTGTATACGATGTACATATCATCAAGTTTATTTAACTATAGGTACGTATTATTTTATTTGGACTTGGCCTTGTATGTCTAAATACACTTGTTAAAAAAGAAATATGATCCTAGATAAAATTCCTATTTTAAAAAGGAAGTACATACTGTAAATACTGATATACGAATTAAAAATCCGTCCGCAAATAAAGTATTAAATTAGATCACGATACGAAGCTAAAAAGTTTGTTTGTATAAACATGTCAGAAGAAATAGCATTCTTCTGTAAAAGTAGGTATGTATTGTAAAGAGTAGGTATTGAAAATCTAGTTTTAATTTACAATTCCTACATTGTTGAATTGAGTTTGAAAAAGTAAAGATTTTACATTTTAAAAAGCTTTATTTCATTTACCCTCTTATACTCCTATGAATACATTTTTATATGAAACACATTACGAGTTTACTACAATTATTCTGGTCTCAATCTCATATTTCTGAGCAGACACAAATCTCGGGCAGTATCTTTTCTGCCGTAAGCAGTAGACAAGTCATGTAATCTTAAAATCAAATTGATGTTAAAACTATCAGGCAATGCCTTTAAAAGTGTTGGAACTAGTTCACTGGGCATTTTTTGTAGAACCACTTGTGCTCTATCTTGACCACACTGCACAACATGCACCAAAAATTCGAGTATAAATTGTGTTTGAGGTGTCACATCACCATTTTTTCCCGCCAGTTGCGAGAATGATTTATACAACATTTCTAAAGCAGATGCTAAGGGTTCTCTCATATTCAACCCAGATACATTTTGTCCTTGCATATAATATGCAGAACTATCAGTACTATTATCATTTAGTCTCCGAATTTTACTTGAAGAGACCACTGCATCCATGTCATCAGTATCTTCATGACGGCGTTTTCTTGTATTCTGAGCCTTTGTTGAGTTGCTTTGTTCAAGAGCAGCATAGACGCAATAAACAGCCAACTTGGCTAATGTTGCAGATTGAGGTTCCACCAGTTCTTCACATAGCTTCGCGTTGTATAAATACTGAGGAAGAACATGTAACAGCATAGCTTCAGTACACTTTTCGATGTCCAAATGAAACATGGCAAGAACAATATCCACTGATCTATCAAGGTCTTCTTGATATCTAAATTTCAAAGTCTCTTTTACTAAGTTTGTAACAAACCATACCGGGCCAGCAGTATTCAATAGGCTTTCAATAACATGTGTGGCATCAATATGCAGATAACCTCTCGTTTTTACATCCTCCCAGGAAGATTGCAATTGCTCTAGGATTGGCTGTCGTGAAATAATGGTATGAGGGAGGGTCACATTTTTGGTTTTTGGTACTGATGGAGGATGAATATCATATTGCATTTTTCTAATAATTTGGCACATCAAAAAAGCACGCTCTTTGAAGTTGTCTATTTGAGCCAATTCTACATCACTTGGAGGAGTCAGGAACTGCTGTATCATGTTTATTGGCTTAAGGAAAGCATCTTGAATTACAACATCTATATAAGCACACAGCCAAACAGTAGCACATACGGCTAATGACGCCATTTTCTGCCTCAAAGAGTCCAGCATTCTCTTAACATCCACAGCAGATAATGATCCTTGTTCCCATGCAAATAATACTTCTTTCACAGTTCGAGTAACATTCATACAAAGTTCATGAGGTTTTAAATTCGTATTTTTGAAATCAAAATCAGGTGCACTCAAGTGGTGTATAAAAATGTCTACAATAGATGGATCGCACTTTTGTACAATTTGATCAGGTGACTTGTGGATCCCTTTTTGTGGCATACATTCTCTGACCCACTGCTCAAAAAATGAGTCACCATTATCTTCTAAAACTGCATCCACACCATAGTCTTGCACAATTGAACAAAGAATTAAAAATGAAATGTCGAAAATATAGACCTTGGATTGAGAAGCCCCCTTCTCACTGGCTGCATGTAAAGCAAATTCATTAAATCTAATGAGTCTTGACACAAATAACTTTAATTTGCCTTCAACAGCTGCAACAGCCAAGATTGTTGTTAAAGAAGTTCCACCAACTATCTGACAGAGCATTGCATAGAGTTGTTCTTGCATTTTATGGAAATCTCCAGACATTGTCTTTAGTATTCCAGCCAATGTGGGTTCAGCCCTTGTAATGAAAGATGGCACTGATCCCTGAAGGCCCGTGGGTTCTAATTTTTGTAGCTTGACTATGTCTTTAGTTTCACGCTTTTGGCTGAAGTAGGAGAGATGTTGCTCAGTTACAACATTTAGTTTGACCAATGGTTCTAATAAGGACACTATACTATTACATGAGTTCTTAGTGTCAACAATATCCAACAGTGGAGTTGATTGAAGAAGTTTCTCAAACGCCTCAACAGTTTCTGTAGAGTAATCTCCTTCTTTGTTACTGGTGCCACATGTACTATGCAGGTAACTTATAACTTGAGGGACTTTAAGAAATGTAAATGCCGCCCAAAGAGCCTGCTTAGACGCATCTTTACTAGAGTCATTTAATGAAATGAAACAAGCTCGGATTAGCTCACAAAAAAGTCTGCCCAGAGAATATCCCTTGATCCTCTTTATCATGAGCAGTTGAGTTGACAGCTGTTGCATGTCGGCACTGGGATTTGCCAAAATATTAATAGCAACTAGTGCCTGCAAACAATGAGTGACTGGTTCGGGCTTGAGGTTCAAAGGTGCTATTTTATCAATATCCATACTACAAACCTTTTGCAAAGTCTCATGAATTGCCACTGGAGCTTTGAACTGTGTGTTCATCATCATAAAGGCAGTAATTTCTTGACATTTCTTGGTTACCTCATTATATTCATCAGGATCATTTTGTCTAGCCAAATAAAACATAGCCACTAAATAATCTGTACTTACGATAGAGCTAAGCAGAGCTGTTGACTTTTCCAGAAGTTCTTGACTCTGAATGGGATTAGATGAGGGATATTTACTCAAAGAATAGTGATATACTTGCAGCAACCACAGTATTATAGAGGACACAGCAGTGGCTATTACTTCTTCCTCAAGTTTCCCACGGCAAGTTATGCTGTCTAGAAAGCTTTCCAAGAACTCCAAAAGGCTCAGAATGCAGTGAGGTTTGTGAAATGCATCAAATTTGGAGATTCTCTGCAACACAGCCGCATAGGAAACTATGTGCGACGCCAAAGAATGTTTAAGGTATGATATTACTAACTGATTAGCTCCACATCCGACCATGGCCTGCTGGAGGATACAATCCGCCAGGTTGTATAGATCACCGCTGACTCCTCGAGGTATGATGGTCTTGATGTTTATACCCCATTGTATATCAGTCCATCGTTCTCGCCAAGCTTTTAGTATTAGAGCTTTAAGTGAACTAGTTTTGCTAGTATTTTTAGATGTCTCCATTTGCACCATAATTGTAATAGTTCGTTTAATAAACTTGATTCGCGTAATTTAAGTATTTTGCACTTATCATTTTATTGATTAACGACACTAGTAATGTTCAGACTGTTAAGAACAGAGTTTTATAGAGAATGGGAGAAAGAAAGCTAAGCCAACTCTCAATAAAATTACGACGCGATGCCTGCCATGACAATATTGACTTGACATTTCCGATTGTCCGACTTGACATTGACAATCTTGAATTCTTGACATCATACATGACACTTCCCTTAACAGAGTAACTATTTTTACACTTAACGTTTCGTTCCAAAATGTAGCTATAAATAATTCTCAGTCAGACCAACGTTTAATAATTCTGAAATATTTCACTTTTCAGTAAGTAGCAGAATTTTATATTGACAAACCTTTCCAACATAGACCCACCTTTCCAATATTGACAAAAAAAAATGAAAATCCATTACCAAACACGTACATCGGAGTGATCAAAATTAAATTGACCATTTTAAAAGTGAATTTACATTTTCAAATTTTTGGATCAAGTTTTGAGATGTAGTTATGGGTAAATATCTGTATATCTATGTTGCATATGATTTCGTGTTAAAAGTTGCAACAAAACATGCTACTGAATAAATCAGAGTGATTAGTCAGGCATCAATGTGTTAAAATGGTTAGTTTTCGAACGCATTTTAATGTACATAATCATATGTCAAACTTGTGTGTCAAACCCATGTGGGTGAATGACATAAATCGGCTAAAATACAGTTGTTTACTAACTTTATTTTATGTCCAAAGTTATTACTTAAAATGAGTTTCCGAAATTATAAAGACAAAATTGACGAGGGTGATACAGTAATTTTATATTTAAGTAATAATGTTCATGCAATAGAGGTGAGACCAGAAATAAAAAACAAAAAGGGAGAACTTGTGGAGAATGTTTTCCAAACGACGTTTGGTGCTTTAAAGGTTAAGAATCTTATAGGAGTTGAATACGGAAGCCGGGTAAGGTCTTCTCAATGTAATACTTCAATAATATTACATGGATACTAATTTAATAGACAATCTACTTTAACTTATCTCGAATCTACTTGAACTTTTAACTAAATCAAATGTGACTTAAACAGGTTGAGCTTTCGAAAGGCTGGGGTCATGTTTTACAGCCAACTCCTGAACTATGGTCAGTGACTTTGCCTCACCGCACCCAAATCATCTACACGCCTGATATCAGTATGATATTATTACAACTCGATCTGGTCCCAGGCAGTGTTGTTATAGAAGCAGGTAAGTTTTGGCTTCATTATAATTACTTTATCTACTTCCATATCATAATTATCCTATTATATATTCAGAAGCGGTAATGACCTATATTAAGAAACCGGTGTCTGTGGCTGTATCATAATGTCAACATTAAAGTACAGTGCATCATAATATTTACATTAAAGAATGGGTGTCATTACATTAATTGTAACAATATAAAGTCAACTTCTTTTTTTTCAATACTTATCTATTGTAGGATATTCTTACACAAATTGAGTAATTTCAACTGATTTGAATTGTTATATTTAGAGGTATTTTACTTAGTTATATCAATGTAAATAAAGGTAAATTATCATTCTAAACTTATGATAAGTATGTAGATAAAGTTATGTATGAGACTGTACATAATTAGGCGTCAGCCACATCATCATCATCACAAATTTAAGAGCTTTGCTCTTGTCAGTGGAGTTCTCGCCACTCTGTCCTTGTCTCTGCTACTGTTTTGAGCTCCTGATATGTCACTACTTACACCTTCCTCTCTTTCTTCTTTTTTTCAATTTTGCCTTCAATTATAGTCAGCCACATAAATAACTATTCTTTTATTATTACATTTCAACATCTTTTAACAATGAGCAATAAAATTTCTTCCATAAATATTAGTTGCTAACTATAAGTGGGTATTACAGGAAAGTGCAAAAATTCATATTGTATTGGTACTAAAAGATATATTTATATTTAAATCCAGACCATTTTTAGGGTTCCATAGTAAACAAGGAAACCCTTATTATTTTGGCAGACAAATTTTTTTATTCATGCCCCTCCCCTACATGTATTTAAAGTTGTGATGATTTTTTAATACATTTTTTATCAATTGCTTTCTCCTGTATTTACTACTGTTAATATATTAAAGTGAAATATGAAATGAAATAGTATGAATAAAGTATATCAATTATTTTAATGGATTGAAGAAATAATAAGAAAATATTATACATGAAAGATAATAAAATTGCATTTGTTTTAACTCATAAAATTTTCAGGCTAACTGCAACCAACCATTGAAATTTTGGATATTTCTCTTGTATGGCTGGGCCCTAGTAAAACAAGTAGCACAAACAGCAAATTACCAACATATTTTTATAAATATCAACAATCTATGTATTCATGCTAGTTTAATTAGAAATGTTTGGAAACATCTGGTTTAAAGCTGACACAAGTTTAAATCAAATATTTTAGGTTACCATGTATGAATTTGAATACGAATAGTACATATGTGACAGACATATATGAAACATATATGATATGTGAATAACACCCGCTAGAGCTGCGAAGCAATGAAACAATGGAATATCATTAATTTAGTTGTACTGTTTTGTAGCTATGTGTGAAATTCAGATAACATACAAAGTCACCTACCTGTTTTCATGAACATAGGAATTAAATCCATTTGATAATAATAACGGTGTCCATAGTTATCAATATACGAAAATGAACACTAGATTTTTTTTATTCCTAAAAACATAATTTATATATATTTCTTTTGATTGCATAGTAAATGCCTAAAGTAAATGAGTGGTGGTAAATTACTATATCAGCAAGAAACTTGCTAGAGTAAATTCATTTTAGTGTCAATGAAACATATCTAATAAAATTATCTTTACTATAAATAATAGTTAAGTGAGTGACCCCATCTTGGAGTGAGGTCACGTGATTTAAAACTCTGTTCTGGGGCTATCTCAAAATATCCTATTCACCGCTTCATTGTTTGGAAATTATAACTCACCGAACTTAAAATAAAAGCTAATTTCGTCCGCAACAGGCACTGGGAGCGGGTCTTTAACGCATGCCCTAATACGGCGGGTGCGACCGCACGGTCACGTCCATACGTTTGACTTCCATGAGCACCGCGCCAAAATTGCCCGAGACGAATTCGAAGCGCATGGTATAGCTGAGTTTGTTACTGTAAGTTCCAAGTTTCTAATTTTACTTATCTAATGACTTTATTAAAATTTTGGCGTGCATCACTACGAAGCTCCTAAGTTAAGGTGGATTTAGACCAAACGAGCATTCGCTCATTCTATCGTTAATTACACATATTTACACAAATTGTTCATTACACAAAACGTGATTCGTCGAAATTCGTTGATTTCGTAGAGTGGGGAATAGAATGAGCGAATGCTCTTTTGGTCTAAATCCACCTTTACAAACCCCGTTTTTTCGAAGTTTTAAGTATTTCAAGTTAGCAATATTAAATAACTGGTGGTTTTTACTTAGTTTGGGTCCGGTAAATACTGTTATTCATATAATAGTTTAAAAACTAAAACACAAACTTTGTATTCCTGACAGCAAACCCTTTCATTTGAGACCCATATCATGGGCGGTAGATTCAAAACAGCCAGTACGCTTTCTCGAGGAGGCCGCCATATTGGATTTGTAATGATGTATTGTCATCAGAACTCAGAGAGTGTGCAAAATTTCATCCTAATCCTACTGGTAATTACCTACTCTAGGTACTTTGGGCGAACCATTAGTCAAGCCGAAGTCATGATTCATGATACCAAATATCTCTATCACAAACAATGCCTTCCAACCTTTTAGATTTCTATTTTAATTAACTTCTGTCTATTGTGAAATAACACTTAAGAGGTTAATGATAAATGCATAAGTCCGTATCCTTTAAATTCAATAGCACCTCCATAGGTCATTCATATCATTCTCACGACGTCATGTGTATTCTGCTGCTGCGTGCTCACGAAGAATCACTTTCAGGCTAAACACAGAGATGTGCTCGAGCAAGGATTCGGAGACGAGCTCAACGGGAAGGCTGATGCTGTATTCTTAGACCTACCGGCGCCGTGGGTCGGAGTGCCGCATGCAGTCGCCGCTATAAAGGAAGATGGTGAGTACCTTAGCATTCCTGAAGTATTTTTTCTATTTAGCCTTAGCTTTATGCTGAGATGCACACGAGCAAACCTTTTCAACCAAATACAAGATGCGTTTGAGCCAACATTCGGAGATTTGCTTAAGAGATATCTGGTGTGTTCCGAGACTTGCTGGCGCCGTGGAGGCCGCAATGAACTTCAAAGATGCATTTATAAGTAGTGCATGGTATAGTGTGACGTCACAAATCAAAGTGCGTAAAAAAACAGTATTTAAAATGCGTTAATGTGTTTGCTTTAAACTAATTTACCGAGGAAAGAGGTGCAGAAGGAACTTTGTTTCGTATGCACGAAATGCCATCTTGCGTTTCTTCTTAATCAAACACGCTCAGTAGTTAGTGTAAATTTCAGCCGTTGAAACAAATCACTATAACTAATGCTCACCGTGCCCGATAGCATCGTCGTATGCAGGAACCCGCAGATCTTATAAATCGACCGAACAGATTGCGATCTGATTACCCGGTGTCGATTATTCAGATCCCCTTGTAAGTTATTCGATTCTATTCATTAAACTAGCTGTTGCCGAACTAGATAACGAATTCAGAATCGATTCATCGATTTGTGTTCGATTTGAAAGTACATAGTAAATCTTGCACTTGTTAGGGCTGATAATTGGTGTTTGATGTACCTAATTATTAGATTTTTTGACATAAAGAACTGGATAATTTAATGAATGTATCATCGGAATGGATGATTCATTTCAATTATTCATTTTTAGAATTATGTAAATCATAACAAAAACAAACGGACACCGAAATATGAAAGTAACTATTTATTTGGCACTTATACCCACTGATAACCGGCTACATAATTTATAAATCAGCCACAAATAGTCGAGTGAGCTTTTGAAGTCATAGAGACTTCTTATTTATCGACTTCTGATTATCCTATGCATATCAATATATATATACCTAAACACATAATACACTCATTGAAAAAATATATAATGAGTAGAAGTAACATATATATACCTATGTTGATAACCCGTGTTTACCAACATTTTCCAAATGATATTACTATTTCCCGTGAATACAGAACTTATAGGTAGAGGTGCAGATTCCACGAATATCTTTCATGTAAGCATAGGTGCATGAAGGTGGCAACCCTAAATTGATTTCCCTAATTGGAACTAGTTATATCGCGATACGCATCTCACTCAAGTGATCGGCCGGTCGCGACAAACAACACAATAACAGTTGTTAGTTATCCTTGAAATTGCTCGTAGTGGTTCTATTGTTACGACGCAATGGAATTCGAAGTATCATAAGTATGGTGAGGGCTTATTAGTGACACGGTCAGAATTGTATGCTGGCTTTGGTATCTGTATATCAAGTGTTAGTGTCTAATTATATTACCTATATACTATATAGGTCTTCGCACATTATAACGACTCAACGGCGACTCGACTCTATGCCAAATACTGAAATTTAAATCCTATGTCATACGTACTAGGACTAATTTAAAAAAATGATATCAAAGTAGTGTACGACGCGTAGATCACTCGTCGTACACTACGCTACGTCTACACTACGTCGTCAACCCCGACTCGTCGGTCAGTACTGACCACACGTTGTCCACGCAGCGACCATGCGTCAGTCGCAACTAACGTGTATCAAGCAATCATTTTCATTGCCCACTCGTTCACGCCGCGTTGTCCATTAGTGATCATTGGGTGGATCAACCAGTTGACTACTCGTAGAAAGTGTGAGTCGAGTTGCTGCCGCGTTTGCGTGGAGTTGTTATAATGTGCGAAGACCTCATTCCTATTCACCATTTGTACCTAGGTACTGCATAAAGTAGAGTGATGGTTACCCTGTGTTTGTATATTCATATGTAGGTAGTTATGTACCTATAGTTATATGTACTCGTATATCTTAAACAGTGATAAAATACAGGTAGAATTTAAATGTGCCCGATTTCTATTTTCATTTATATTATACGTTTTCAGAAATGTTTACGATATAATACGGGTGGTGACGGCAGTAAACCACCACCCTAAATCTCACCATGGGTGTCGTAAGAGTCGACTAAGGGATTGAAGTATCAATGAACATTCCTGTATTGTATAGAAGATTGATGATGGGCAGCATCATCATTACAGAGGACACACTACTGCGATCGCCAATCTGCTTGCCCAGCGCCACGATTATGGACATTTACCTCCTAATGCGTCGATACTCTTAGTTAGTAGGAGAGGCCTACGTCCGGCTGTGGACTGGGAAAGGCTAATGACGTAACTGGAGCGATTATCTCCGACAATATTTACTTATAAAAATAAGTTTCTTTTGGGACCCTTATTCTTTTTTATTCTACTATTTTGTCAACGTGATTAATATGTACAACTGTACCTAATTGTAAATTTCTAGCACTAGCGGCCACTGACACGTTGCGGACAGACGGGTATTGCGAAACTACTTATAATTTCGTAGTAAATTAGGAACCGTTAGGTTTTCAGTTTAATACGGACCCCTAAAAAGTATGTTTTAAATTACTTTCTGTACACTTGAATATTATTAAAGATTGTCAAAATCAGGTAATTAAAAGTGCTCATCAATATGTTGCGACATTGTGCGAATATGATTCAAGTTTATTTTTTATGTCTGTGGGAAGACTTTTATCTAACAGTCAAGGATAACCTTGATTAGATTTTATTTATGTACTAGTAGGTACAGTCGATGTCAAATAGTTATGTCATTACGGATTAGATGCCAAAAAATACCTATTAACACGACTTCATTGCATTGACATTAAGGTCGAGTAAATATATTTTTGGCTTCTGACGTCGTCGACTTTACATTATACGGACTCGCTAACTGCCGAATTGTATTCTACTTTCCAAGTAGGTTAGGTTCGTTTAACTTTTTGGCCATGAACCTCATCTTGTTACGCCTTGCAACTTGCGATTAAGATAAAGTGATATCGATAACCGATCCGTAATAAGGAGATTGGACATTCGCCACACTAATGAATCGTGTAGGAGTAGGTAGTAGTAGTAGTATTAGGAGCGCATATAACATTCGCATTCACGACGGATCTGTAGATATGCTAAACAAAAGGAACAATAAGCTTGTCAAACCATTCCTTTCATACTACCGAAAATACCAATTCCTTGTAAGCCCTATGATGTTTTAGTATAGGTACTACAGGTAGGACCTATTAATTTAGAATAGAGTTGCATTTGTTTTCACTCGAAAACTTTTCGAACAAACTGAAATAAACTTTATTTCTTGCCGAGTAGGTAAAACAATTTTTTCTACTCCCGTACTTTTATTTGTCATTTACAGTGTCGTGAACACACTTTTAAGCCCCTACCTTACAGAAGTCAAGATACGTCTATATTGTCTAGTTATTCCCTATAAATGCATTCGGGCATATTATACGCAGTGCGTTTTTGGATTTTAAGACACCTCGTGTATACAAGACGTAATGAAATACATGGCTGCCAACCTAAGTTTAAATGTCATTTCTGATGAATAGTAAACCATAGAGGAGCTTTCTTTTTTAATTTTGACGTTTCCCGCCCGACCTAGATGATTAATAAAATAAAATTATGTTTGACTACGAATATTTCTCAAATTTACAATTTTATTTGAAAATAAGTGTGTGGTCGTAGAAAAAGTATTGTATGCAACATTGTTTAACTGAGTCAAAAAATGCTCGTGGCGTCTTTAATAACAATTTTCGGCTTCGCCTCAAATTGTTATCCACGCCACTCCCCTTTTTTGACCTCTGTTAAACAAGGGTTGCATAAAATATTATAATGGAATTTTTTGATTTTTTTTCTTTTCTGCGGGGTCTTAGGATTAGGAGCATATAAAAACGACGTTTAAAACTATAGAGCTCTTTTTTATATTCAAATATCAAATAAAATCCTGAATAAATTCAGGCACAAGAATTACTCACTTAATATACCTACCTATAAATAATGTAAGTAAGTACCTAAAGATGTATGTACGACATACAGTATTTAGGTACCCTAGATAGAATAAATCCTCATCCCATCACAAAATAAGACGATTGCTCATTCTTATGTCCAGGAAGTGACTAGTTCAATAGGTTAAGACTTTACGACATAGGCCAATTTCATTGTTATGAGAAATAGGGCGTCTATTATTTACCTGTAACTCTCGGACGTCTCCACTTTCCTTCGCATTATGGTCAATTTTGGTAAACACTTGTTTGGCATCTCTGCAACATAGAACCAACATATAATTATGTTGCGTTGTAATATATGCAGGCAAATAAGCGTAATGTGCGGTTGACGTAATGTTTGTTGTGCAATTATAATATCGAATGCTTACTTTCACAAGCTCTTAACAGATTTGTGACTTGGAAAACTGCACCTTATCACCATTTCAGGAACATTGCAATTTAAGAGACGAAGTGAAGTATACGACATATGCAGAATAAGTTGTGGGTAGATATGTGCCGCATTGAAGATGGGCATAATATGTGGCGTACCTAGAAATGATGCAAGGCTTTGTGATCGGTGTTTACTATTAGACCCATAACTTGATCATACGAGTACATATAAATTTATGCACATAATATTCAGCTAAAATGTTGTTGCTCAATAAGTTCGGATTTCGGATAATGATGTTGTTGTATACATATAGGTAGTTAGGTATTACTATAAATCTACGTATAGTTCTGTCAATTTTATACCTAAACATTTGGTTATTAAGGCATGTATTAATCAAGTAAACAAAAATATTCGTTTGTGTAATACGACTATTTATAAGTAGAGCAAACAGTCTTTAAAAAATGTACAAAAAGTTGGTCGAAAAATATGTATTTTATTATTACGAGTACGTAATAGGTTGTCAAGTTAAGGGTTAAATTAGGTACGTACCCTGCTGCATAACTAAGCATGCCTCGGTGTATATGGGCTCCGAACAGTCTACCAAACAGATCGCAATGGGATCAATTCCTTGGCATCTAAAGGCAACTCTACGAGGACTGTTCCGAAAGTTTTTAGTTGCTCCGGTTCTATTCATGCGATTTCAATAAAACTTACACCATTTTGAGGGATATTTCAATGACGCTTTAGGCGGTGTAAATTTGTTTTAGTAAAGATTTTAGATATTTTTATTATTTTGTTTTACTAAGACGTGTCGAGCCTTACTCCAATGACCATGATACCGGTTTTTAAGACACTTTTTTAATGAGATGCTATGAACATCATTCGCTTATAAAACTATTTTATTTTATAGGTACTAGTAATTGAAAATATTTTCGTTATTTTTAAGTACAAATTACGTGATATCCTTTACTTTAATTATAAATGAGTAGGCATCGAAAAAAATCGTAAACTCCAAAATTGGAATTTCGAATATTGTAAAAATCATCATTCAATCAATAATCATTTTTGTTCAATTATAATTTAAAAAAACGCAATATGAACTAAATTATTTATCCCGGGTATATTTTAGTACAGCTTTCAAAGATTTTTATACGAAATATGCTTCAATGTGTCAAAAATTGCCAATTTCTCCATACAATGTTAAATTTCATACAAAACAGCTTTTTGTAAAAAAAATATAATAAAAAAACTATTCCCATCACATGCATAAATTTACTAACCATAATAAGTATTGAAATGTATCTCACAATGATATAAATTTAATTTAAATCGCATGAATAGAACCGGAGCAACTAAAAACTTTCGGAACAGCCCTCGTATTGTATCAAACATGTCTAACAAACTCTAATACCCTTTAAAAATCAATGCGAGCGTAGCTAACAATCCTCTCAGTTAGACGTAAGCTTCTATAGCCATATTTATTGCTTGTCGGACTCTGTCCAAATATGTCCCATTAATAAATGGACAACGGACTCTATGAATCGACCTACAATAGGCGTAATAAATGTATGAGAAATGCTTGAACCTTTTGAACTGCCACTAATACAACTCTTTAAAGGCGAACAATTTTGGGTTTGGGAACAATATTCGAAGTTTTAGAATATTTCAGTTATGTCTTAAAATTGTTCCCCTTATTACCGTAGAAAGTCGCAATCATGAATTTCTTGATCTTGTTAATTATGCAGTCACCGGTTACCTATACTACATATACTGTTAGTTATTTACGTATAGGATTTAGTGCTGATCGATAATTCTGCTTCCAGCTAAGCATATATAGCTACCGGACCTTCCGGTCACTGTTGTTGTTGATCATTCCAGCTTTATGCCACGGCTTGCTGAGGCAAGTCCGAATTTAAGGGGGGCAACCGGGGCTACAGCCCCGGGGCCTCCACAAAAGAGGGGCCCCCACAATCGAGATTTCGAAAAAAAAAAGAATTCTAATTCCAACTAGTAAACACTAGTATTTTTTTTTACCTACTATTGAAAATAAACTACTCCGGGAACTAGATTTCAGCGAAATCATCAACGATTTTTCGGCGAAAAAAGATTCCGTTCGTTAACGCTAATATTTAATTTCAGATAATTCTCATTTCCGATTATATTTATATGTTTGTTACTTAACAAAATAATCTATACTTGTTTCCATAAAAAAATATTTACCGTAAAGCCGGGTTACTTTGGCCCTAGGGGGTAACTTTGGCCCAAAATTAAGTTTATCATAAAACCAAAGCATCGCATAAATTATATGATGTATTGTTATCAGGCGTTTTAGGTATGAATTTTGCATCCCGACACATACTAAAACTGTTAATTTTAAATAAGTCTGCCCGTCTGTCGAACTGTTTGTCTATCACATTTTTCATCATGAAGTAAATAACTAAATAGGTTTTAATACAAAAAAAATCTTTAATGGAAGTTAGGTATCAAAAAGTTGCAAAAAGCACAGCATAAAAATGTTATATGCCGATGAAATTCAGGACAAACGTGAGAATTAATCGAAATAAGAAGTATGTGAAAAGACTTTTATGATGGAGTAGTAAATTTATATCATAATAATTATTTTAGTTTGTATTTGTCATTATGATGAAATCTTAATTTTACTGCAATAAAACAAACAATGTGTAAGAGGAAGTGGTGCTATTTTATACGTAATTTGTCTAAACATGTTACTTATTTTCATAATTAATAAGCGTTACGCTACAACACGAAAATAAGTCATGGGCCAAAGTAACCCTCCCGAAGATACGAGGGGTGATTGAAAAATTCGCGGCCTAAGTATGAAATGAAATCGAAAGATTTTAGTTAATATTTTTATTTTTCTACGTAGTCCCCGCCGAGGCCTTTGCACTTATTCCATCTGGATACCAGAGCCATTACACCACTTTTAAAAAAACTTTCCTCGAGGCCTTCAAAATAGGTGTCCACTTCGGCTTGGACCTCGTCGTTGGTAAAAAAATGTTTACCGCCCATGTGTTTTTTTAAGTTTGGAAAGAGGTGGAAGTCCGATGGTGCTAAATCGGGCGAATACGGTGGGTGGGGCAATAATTCAAACCCACAGTTGTGAATTTCAGCCATCGATTTTAGTGACGTGTGAACACGTGCATTGTCCTGATGGAAGAGCACTTTTCTTGTCAACATTCCAGGTCTTTTTTCTTTCAAAACCTCTCGTAATTGGCGTAAAAGGTTGCAATAGTAGTCCGAGTTTATGGTGGTACCTTTCTGAAGATAGTCAACCATTATTACTCCTTTTGCATCCCAGAAGACTGATGCCATGACTTTATTCGCCGACAAAATGGCCTTTGCTTTTTTAGGAGGCGGAGATCCAGGGCGAACCCACTGCTTCGATTGCTGTTTAGTCTCAGGCGTGTAGTGGTGGACCCATGTCTCATCCATAGTAACATATCTGTCCAAAAAATCTTCAGGGTCAGCTTCATACAGGTCGAGGCAGTCGCGTGAAATTGTAACCCGAGTGATTTTTTGTTCCACTGAAAGGAGCTTCGGAACCCATCTCGCCGACACCTTCGAAAAACCTAATTCGTTGACTATAATGTTTTGGGTTCTTTCATAGGAGATGCCCACGATGTCAGCTATTTCCCTTACTTTTAATCGTCGATCTTTCATTATCATGTCGCATATAATTTCCACATTATGTGGATTGGTCGCAGTAGCTGGTCTCCCGGGGCGAGGGTCATCAGCGATGCTCACTCGTCCTCGTTTGAATTCAGCTGCCCACTTTTTTACCATCGTATATGATGGACAGGATTGCCCTAATACAGACTGCATTTCTTCAAAAATTTGTTTCGGAGTCAAACCTTTTTTATGAAGATATTTAATTACAGCACTCCAAATTGTCCATTGTGAAAAATGTGTTGACACATATTTTTAAATTAAGCTTAAAATTTATTTTAAATTTCCTCTCAGAATTGAAATTTCGCGGGATGACAACTGAATAATGACAGTTCAACATGGCGGCAGAAAAAAGTAAAAAAGTTTTTTTTTTAACAGTCAGGCCGCGAATTTTTCAATCTCCCCTCGTATTACTTTAGCCCAAACTTTACGAAACAGAAAAAAACTCTTAGGTATTATTTTATTAAAGAGAAAGTGTGTAAATTACTTGATTACACTCTTAACTTTACTTCTGATTTATTAATTCTAACATAAAGGTGTTGTATTTCAATTAAATCGAATGAGAAGTAAAACACATAATTTTTTTGGGACAAAGTAACCCGGCTTTACGGTATTGAAAAACTTGACTAAAAAAAATTGTCTACTTTATTTGGAAAATAATTGGGGGCCAGGGGGCCTCCACTCTTTTGTTGCCCCGAAGCCTCTCAACATCTAAATCCGGCTCTGGGCTAAGGTTTCTTTGACCCAGGTGGCAACCTAATTCCAATAATAAGCGTAGATACTAACTTTTACCAAAGGAACCTGCTAGCCGACTCTTCAGCCCATGGAAGTAACTTAGGCGTTTATTATTATCTGTTTAGTATGATCTGTTATGGTGCGTTCAAACTAAAAGAGCATTCGCTGTTCTAACCTCCCACTCTACGAAATTCGATCGGTACACAAAACGTGATTGGTTGATTTCGTAGAACGGGCGCTAGAACAGCGAATGCTCTTTTGGTTTAAACGCACCTTTACGATCACACGTTTTCCTTTGCTTTAACGCGACTAATTGGTGAATATTAAATTGTACCTACTTCGCTTATAAGTAATTACTTATGTACCGAAAAACGAATTGATA
>JALPQI010013332.1:0-36103 GCA_025490895.1 Thaumatotibia leucotreta | reverse complement strand
GATACGAATGTGAATGAGTTACACAGTGAACATAAAGTGCAGTTACTGTGATGTAGTGCATAATCATTCGCCTTCGTATTTTTACGGAATGCTCGAAAATCATGTAGCTGTCACAATGAACTTCACTGAAGTTAGTTGGGACGGAAATATTAGTTTGTAAGCGAGTATGGTCATTTACATTATTAGTATGACTACTATGATCTAAAACGGGATATTTATGTCAATGTCAATTGAATAAATGTCCGTGAAGATGGCATTTGCAATAATTAGTAATACTAATAACATAAATATTCACATATTGTGAAAATACGATGGAAAAAGATTATGCACTTCAATTATTACCATGATACAGGCAATGTCAAATATTGAAATATATCATTACAGTTAAAGTTCCTAAAATATATTTATTTTTTGTAACCTTAATGCCGAGGGAGTAAGGTCTCGTAGATATATTTTATGCACTTTAACTGCATTGATATCTTTGTCGTCAATTGTATCGTAATGCTCGTAATATGAGTAATAACAGGAAATTGTTATCTAACTTAATGTAAATTAAATTTTAGAGGCTTCTACTTGATAATTAAAACAGATCTTGCAGACCATTGATGTTAATATTATTTGAATGATATATTTGACGCCATATTTATAATATTTTATTATAATTATAAAATGTAATCAAAGGTGTAGGAAACATACCATGATATACATGCCATACACTACTAATAGGTTGGACAAATTACTGCAATTACGTTCAATATTTTTAAGTATAACTAAAGTAAAACTAGATAAAAATTAAAAGAAAACTATAAATAAAAACTAAAATAAATGTAAAACAGGCCCCTAGGGCCCAGGATGCTAACAGCATTTCCTTGCTGGATTACCAAGTTAATACGTTGAGCGTTATGATTATATTTTAGTATTCCATACCTACCGTTTATATGCCGTTATCAAAGGTGGCAGGGCATCTAAGGTCGCCTAAGGATGTTTTACCTTATCACACACCGGGCGTTTATAAGATTGATTGTAGCTGTGGTAGTTCCTATATTGGGGAAACCAAACGCACCATAGCGGAAAGGGTCAAGGAACATATCACGGCTGTTAAAAAGCGTCAAACTAATAAATCTGCTGTGGCCGAGCATTTGTTGGAGTCCGGACCTAACCACTGGATTGAGCTCCATAACCCGAAAGTCCTCTCAACCGAGCGTATACATCATAGCCGAAAAGTACGTGAAGCTATAGAAATTAAGAAACATCGGAATTTTAATCAAAATGAGGGGCAAGGAATCTCGTCCGCGTGGAATCCCGTGATTTACACATGCAAGCGTGGTGAAACATCCATCTTAAAGCCTTTGGATGTTGTGAGTGTTGTGTGTAGACCTAGTGACAACCCTAGCCTAGAAGTGAATAGGTAATCAAGATCAAGTGCGGGTAGTTCGAAAAACCCGCGCAACTCGAAGGTGTTGATACATTCTCTCGCCAGTCTGCCTGCGACCACGGGTGTAACGTCATGCCCGAAACGTCAGGATATAATTAAACGTAAGTTTACGCGATTAAGACTCGTTATGATTATGATACTAATTATTATATCGTAATCATAAATAAGCGTGAGCATTGTAGTAAACGCTTTCCTCTTTCTCGCCAACCATAGGAATGGAATTTCCCCTTTATAAGAATTAAATGTCTAAACGCCCTTATGGCAAACAACTAATTTTAACGCTTTTAATAACCCGCTAAGTATTAGTTTAATTGTAAAATAATTCACATACCTACGTAATTATTATGTCTTTATCATCACCGCAAAAATACGATCAATTTTTACGGCATCGTTATTAGAATTATTATGTATGACGTTCAGTCACGTATAATAACATTTTAGAATGAATGTTCGATGCACAATTATGAAACTTGTTAACAGCTTTGTAGCCGCGGATAGCCGTCCATACATAAAAACATATTTTTACAAGATTGTAAAGAATGCTCATATTATACATGGAAATGCGTTAATTTGAAGCAAAAAGTACAGTCGCCATCAGATATAACGGTGCTGCCAAGGTGAGGTCAAAATACCTGACCATGCACTCTAACACCACAGTATTAGAGGCCTACTAAGCGTTAGCGAATGGCAACTTGGCTAAGCATCCTGCTCAGGTATTTGTGAGCAACCTAACCGCTCCGATGTATCTGATGGCGATGGCGACTATACATAAATGAACATATAGCTATTGTTATTACGAATTCTTATGATATTATGATGATCACAAGTCCGTGGTATAATCAAAACAAATAGGAAGAATAAATCTATTGTTTTATCAGTATTTTTTGCTGCTGTATGACAGGGATCTCCTCACACACGCCAATACGACAAGCTTATTCAACACAACGATATCTTCAGCAAACTCCATCTTTATCTCCTCCTGGCAATTAATACTCCCATCCGATGGTGAGGTCTACCTACTTCGTGGTCTTCCTATGTTCCCTATCCGTAGTCTCAGCTTTAGAAATATTGAAGGACTTTATGTCTTCTACAACTGAATCCAACCATGTCTTTTTGGGTTTCCCCCTTTTTGTGGGTCCTGGAAGTTTGTAGCTTATGGTGCAATCTAAAATGGAATCAAGTGGCTTTCTCGCCTAATGTCCACCGCTTTAGCCTGCATTCTAGAAGATTGTCGGCAACGTCACGTACTGCGACGTCATATTTGTCAAATTAAATCGATTTTCGAATATCTTCAGAAGACTTTGGGAACTACAGAACTTATTGGAGAACCAATATGATGAGCATGAATTTTACTGTGAAATGTGCTTAGCTGATTTTTATTGTAAGCCTGTATAATGTTAGCTTCATGAAGGCATTCATTATTTCACGCTATCTTTAACTTATTATTCTACCATTTATATGTAAACATGTAATTATAAACACCGAACTTCAAACCTGCGTCCAAAGCCCTCGCGGCTAATGCCAAAACCCCTCGGGCCCTCGTTCGCAGCGTAGGTATACCGTCAGCCGGCGCGGTAGGGTCGGGCTTAATGGTATTACCTCCTAATGCGTCCATACGTATAAGTAGTTGGAGAGGCCTATGTCCAGCAGTGGGCAGATAGGCTGATGAGTGTTGAATATGCCTCACGATAGTTTCGCATCAAACAAAAAACTATCCTTACGCGAACTGCACATGTAGTGGAATGCCTTGCCCGAATCAGTGTTTCCGCATGTGTACAATCTGAATATCTTCAAGGCAAGAGTCAATAGGTATCTCATAATAGGTAAGCGTGCTTCACAATAGACCGCATCATCACTTACCAGCAGGTATGATCGTGGTCAAAAAAAATAGGTTATTTAAATCCATGATCCATTCATCCATCAATCCATAATACAATTTCATTGGTTCCACAAAACTTGTGAACACCTAACATGTTTGAATTTGACATGCACTTCTCGGCAGGCGTCTCCGTCGCAGCTACGAATTTCCTAAGTAGAGGAAACATGCGGGCGATTGACGAGCTCGAAATAACTGACGGCTCCAGTTCGTCCTGTTGGAGAAATTTCTAATTTCGTAGCGGGTCGACTTGCTTTTGTTTTTGTCGGTACCCGTTCCTCATATTTTGGTAACACGTTTGGCGAACGGGATATTTTGCTTTACGTAACATATTTGATATTTGTTTATGAGTAAGTACACATCAACAGTAAGGTGCAGCAGCAGATACCTATACGCAGTTGAGTTAAAAGGATTAATTCTTAAATAAGCTTCGTCTAGTATTAACAGCGTGAGTTTTGGGTCGTGTAGCAAGAGTGACCCTTATTCTATCAACCAATTCCTAATTAGTCGTTTTTTCCGATATTTTTAGCTGTCTCCGTAGTGAGAGTTGCTCAGCGTGACCGTCTGCAGTTCCCTGCTAACTCCTGCTATGCGACCCAAAAATCATTCTGTATATTATTAGAATACTGCCACATAGATAAATATTGCTTTGATGTAACAGAATTTATGCTGTAGACATAATAAGTAGCTACTTTATGTTCTACTTTTTGCGCTCCGACAATTGATGTATTTGTGATTTCATATTAAACGTGGCCATGACTCACAATCATAAGGTACTAATAGGGAAGCTAACGTGACCAGTCGGTTGGCGACCGCCGCTCTGTCAGCGATCACCTCAAGCATACTAATGATTGCCTCAAGTAACTCTAGTGTAAACGAACCCAGTCCCTATCTGCCACGGGTTGGCCGCCAAGTAAACGTTAATGTCCGCGTGACTTACTTTTTATGCCACTCGTTCGAGCCCTTATGAGTACCCTTATGAGTACGAGAGGGATAGGAAGTACATATAGCAGAAGATAACTTTTTTTAATATGGAAAAGTCATTGGCACTGCTTATTGTGCCAAGCTGTGTTAAAGTGTACCACTCTCATTTTGCTTAGGTATACGAGCTCCGTAGGCCTCTCCTATCAACTTTTTTTTTTTTTTATAAATATTCTTGGACATCTTTACACAAATCAACCTAGTCCCACGGTAAACTCAATTAAGGCTTGTGATGTGGGTACCAGGCGACGATATATATAATAGATAGATACATATAGATACTTAAATAAATAGACAGCCATGACCAAGGAACAAATATTTGTGATGAATAAATACACAAATAAATGCCCTCGCCGGGATTCGAACCCGGAACCTCCAGCTTCGTAGGCAGGGTCACTACCAACTAGGCTACGGAGGCTGACAATTAACTATGCGTATAGACGCATTAGGAGGTAAATGCCCATAATCGCCACACTGGGCAAGCGGATTGGCGATCGCAGTAATGTGTCCACTATGATGACGCTGCTGCCCATCATCAATCTTTTGTCAAATAATGGTCAGTTACATTTCTAACCCTTAGTCGACACTTACGACACCCGCAGGAGGAGTTGGGGTGGTGACAAATGTATTCTTACTGCCGTCACCACACGGCCCCCTACCTATCGCTAAATAATCGCTCATAATTAGGTTTTCTTATAAAGTTGTAATTATAATTCTCATAAAGCGAATATACGTAATTTGCATTATTTGATGGTATTTCCTGTAATAAAATTCGTACCATAATTGAACGAAAGAGATCAAGAGAGTTTCCAATCTGTTATGAATTACGATTTAAGTTAAACGTATGAATTTTTCTGTTTATTCCTTTGAACTTTGAATTGCACTAGGGGAATCCTGTCGGATATTCTCGGGCACACCGTTTTTGAACCAAATGACTATTTAACAGGAAAACTGTCATTACTTTATAATTAGGAATATTATAATGATTAATGAGGTATTGGCAATGAAATGATGTTAATTCCGTGAATATCCGATAGGTTACGCATGCAAATATTTGTTAGTTTTATAAATTGTATCTCGGTTGTGTATTGTTTATTGTTTTTCTCGACAGTTACGGTATACAATTAACAATGATATGATAAATCACTGCCATACTACGTACTACATACTACTTCCTGTATACATATAAATATGAGTGTGGAAATAAATCCATATACTTGTATGATACACAGTTACACACACCTAACAATTCTTAACTAGTTCTGGTTTCAAAGTGTCTAATATTCGGGACGTTAAGTTTTCGTAGCCAACCAGAAGACGCTAAAAGTCTAAGAAGGCGAAGGCTCTAAGTAACGTGCGTGATAGTGATAGGGTTGCCAGTAGAATAATTATCGACATTATCATACAACTATGATATTTTTTTAATTTTGTGACCTGACTATCGCCTGTTCCGACTTGATAATTTAATAATATCACATGGTGGTAAGATGAGATTATGTTAGTCTCAGTTAAAAAAAAACAACAGTGTTTTATCATTGTAAAAAATCCATTAGGGAATCGCTAGACATTTGATAGAATGCCAAAAATTACATTGCAAATGTAAAAAGAGCTGTGGACAAGAAATCTTTTTTAGAAAAGTTGAAAGAGGTAGGATAAAAGGGTGTTTTGTTTTCTCAAATGTACGATGATTTTTGTGTTTTCGTACAGTGCCGTCTGACGATATCGACTCAAATTAAACGCCTAAAACATAACACTACCTTTGTATTACCACAAAATTTGTGTTTACTCGTATATACGAATTAGGGACCAACAGCTATGCAGGCAGGGCCACTAGTTCCACTACCGGCTGAACTACGGAGGAGAAAATTTGGAAAAGGATTGTCCTGGTAACCCTAGTTCGGAAATCGTTTATCAGGCGCCAGACGCTGCTCGTTACTCCGTCTCCAATGTCAGTAGCCCTACCATGAGTTGTCAAGTAACGAATACGTTAGGTTTTACTTGAGACGTAAAGCATTCTTTTGCGCTCGCACTGATTTATTGAAGCGAGCGCGATGAACTGTTTTAGGTATCGGTGCGTTTTCCAAAAAGATCCCGAGAACCTGATTCTTCCACGTCTGGTTGTGCGTGGGCTTCATCATCATCAGCCTATGTTAGTCGACTGCTGGACGTAGGCCTCTCCTATTAAATGCCTATAATCGCCACGCTGGGTCCGCGGATTGGCGATCGCAGTAATGTGTCCACTATGATGACGCTGCTGCCCATTGCGTGGGCTTATTCGAATCAAAATTATGAGCTGATTCGATAATAAAAAATAATGTCATAAAAAAATCATTACGTCACGTATGAACTGTACTGTGAGCGTCGCGTTACGGAAACTCAAAACTTTGTACGAAAAATTTGGGACATTTTTTAATTATCTAGTTCGAATCAGATCGTGATTCCGATTCGATTGAGCCCAAACACGTCCAGATCTGGACGAATCAGGTTTTCGGTCTTTTGGAATACGCCCATCAAGTAAAACCTAACGTAACCGATACATGCCAACTCATTGTACGGCTACGGTTATCGCTCGAACCGCCGTTCCTCACGAAACGTCCCCGGACTGTTTCTATAGTCAATTAACTGGTTGAAAGCGCATGCTCACCCTTAAAAGGTGTCCTCTTGGCTAGACGGGTGGTATTGAACTCTCATGAGAGACCGCTCTGTCTTGTGCCGGCCTGTCCGTCAAAATTCACTAGGTAGCGTATCAAGTACCTAAGCTTATATTTTTAAAAAGAGCACTTCATTTATTTTGGTTTTATTTTTTTGCATTTGATGTACAGTCGACGTCAAAGATATCGTTACGGTTTAGGTGCCAAAAATATATTTACACGACTTTATTGCCTATTGACATTAAGGTAGTGTAAATATATTTTTGGCGCCTAATCCGTTATGATATCTTTGACGTCGACTGTACCTAATGGGTCTATTGCAAATTAATTACCTACCGAATAAAGGGCTATAATGAAATCAAAACATAAAAGTTAGGTGTACTGTACCTACTGTTTTGTGTTACAAAGTTACCCAGTATAGGTAGATTAGGTAGTTCGTGTTATTAACTTTCGTAACGTTCGTGGTTAATTGTGTGATTTTTTTTCATTAAGCCCTTAGTTACGTAGTACGTTAAATATTTTTGATACCTAATAACCTACCTAATAATGTCTAACGACCTTCACAACGAACGTCTTCAACACGATCCGATACTCAATTACCTTACAAATGGCAGAATTAAATACTTCGTCATTGTTATTACCTACTAAGCTTTATTGACGGCGTTGTAAACTGAATAGACATGCCATGCCGGTTTTATCACAAATCGTGAAATCACCGAGGCAGACTACATCGAAATCCAATTGGTTGGAAAACACTTTTAAAAACGGCGATTGATCAATTTGCCGATGGTACTCTGATTTCCTGGCGATGTGATTACTATGGATTATTTTTGGCTTTGTATACCTACCTACATATTTAGATTATGAAACTGTAATGGGTGCATTCCACGAGAATGTCAGGTACGTGAAGCTGTTCTTCGCGTAAATCTAAGAAAGTTACGAATACAATTTTTGGTGTATCTTAATTTTATAACTGGGTGTTTGTATTTATAGAGAATTCTCGCACATCCCATATATTTCCAAGATAGCTGTCATAGCCGTCACGTTCCCGACAAAATATACTTTTTCGTGGAATGCACCAACGTCACTATACTGGATAATTTACTGATGAAATCAGTATGTCGAATAAGCAAATAAACAATACAAAGTGAAATATTGAACATACTGAAATTATGATTATCTACGATTTATGTAGTACGCATCAGTTATTTACTAGGTAATAATCGCGCTTCGACGGTTTTATAATATTATGCTAGTAATTTCTTATCACATTCTTAAATATCTACTTGTAAACATGAAAATAAATGTTCTGAATATTTAATTAATAAAATTTAATGTCCAGAGGGGAGGCCTATGTTCAGCAGTGGACGTCTTATGGCTGAGATGATGATGAAAGATTAATGTCATACGTAAATGCCAATGATGTTTGCAATTAGGTTTACTATTAGTCGAATAATGCCAATACATGAGTCGATAAGACACACACAATAGCACAGAATACATTGTAAATACGCGATACCACTACATATGCAATTCCATACTCTCGTTAATTTATCTATAGTATATGCCTATGTGTAGCCTACCAGTGTACACGTTGCAGAACATTCTCGAGATTTCATAAAATTACTGGAAATCATGACAATTTTTTTTTCATTAAGTATCAATTCATTAAGTGCCGTAGTAATTGGCCTTAAGTCTTCGCAATAAATGCGCGAAGAACAATACCAAGAACTTTCCAAGCGAATAATCTCATTTTTCTCCAATATGCTCGGAAATGTTCGCATTAATGTAGCAAAAACGAAACGCGAAGTACCTTCTTATGTACCAGCTCAAATTAAAAAAAAAGATTTTCATTATTGTACAGTTTTTGCGGCCGCGAAATTGTACTAAAATTTTTACTTCTTAAAAACTACTTTTGGACTTTGAAAAAAATGCATACAGCCAAATTCTAAAGCCACGACCAAACGCCTGGTCTGGATAGAGCGAGAGACGGCGATCAAATCTATGGCCGTCTCGTTCTATCATGAGTTACAAACGCCTCGGTGTGTCAGGTCGTGTAGGTACGGTTTAATGAAACCATAGATATCGTTACTATTTTTTATGAACGACCATGCATTAAAAAAAAGTTTAGGCGGGAATCATAAGAGATTTTTTCTTTTCAATTGTTATTCAATTTGCAAGAAGAATTACTTAATCGATTGTAATAAATTTTGTTTTATTTCCTTGCATGTTTGGAGAAAAGTCCTATATGTGCCTCGGACGGAAATAGAATTTCGTGGATTCGTATGTAATTGTCGGCCTCAGCTTCGCTTCGTCCGACAAAAAATACTCATCCACGAAATTCGCTTTCCCGGCCTCTGCAATAATGTACTATTTGGAAACTTCTCCCCGGTGCATTGCTGTTGTAGCCACTAGCCACTACTTTCCTGCAATTTATAACTCTTTAAAGTGTTTATGAAATGCACCCTGAGCGATGGGCCAAAGTGTACTGACTGGACCCCACCTACCCTGATCTGAGGGGCAGATCTAAAAAGAAATGGGGGATGATCTGGGTTCAGTTTTAGTATTTGGCAGGAGTATGCCGGCCACGACTTTTAGTGACGGCGGCAGGTCAGCGGTTTTTGAAATTCATTGCGTGTGCTCTCAACTAACCATAGTGCGCTGCGCGTCTCGACCGCGCAATGGGCAGATAAAACGCTTGCCGCGCCGCAATTCGCTCAAAGTCGTGGCCAAGCCGCGAGTGGCGAGTAACAGGGAAGGCTATTGCCCAGCAGTGAGAACAATGTTGGCTTAAAAAAAATAGTCATTACATTAATTACAGATAATGTATTACAAATATTTATTCACTGCACAAGACATCAATAATTGAACGCTCGGATGCATACCCTACATGACCGCAAGAAGCGGCCGCCGGCGTTCGTGTCATATCGGCGACGGTGGCGGTGGCGACGCGGCGCAGCGTTGTAGCCGTTTAATGCCTATTGTCTTCCTGATTAAGTACTTAGGGTTGTCTCGCGTTTGCTACACGACTACTTGAGTTTAATCATAAACGTAGTCACTTACGTATTTATAATATATTATAATAATGTGAAGATATTTAATTGTTGTTTTGGTTTCGGATCGTTTGTTTTTGGTTCGGAGGCTTTATTATTCTGCTCATCGGGATGAAAATATGTAGGTATATGTACTGTACATTCAATATTTAATATTTTTGAGACAAAACTATTGGCTGTTCAAGTTACCCTTTGACTGCGCCTACGGTGCTTTAGTCTACTATTTTTGATTTACTGAATCCCACAATAGATTTAATTTTTTCAACGTAATTACATAGTTTGAATTTGCACGTTATTAAACTGTACATATTTATTCATAGCATCCAACGGCAGTATTCTTTTGATCATAATAGTAGTACCCGTAACTCCCGTGACTGTAATCAACTGAACGATAAAAGAAAAACAACTTTCCCCGTTTCATCTTATCGTGTGCCATGCAGTCATTCGGATGTGATGCCGAACACTCGTTAACATATTTCTAGTGCACAGTATTTAATTCTGTTAATACTAAAGCGGAAAATTAAGTGTGACGCCCCTACTACTCTGACTCAATGGCACTGGCAGTAGCGGCGTAGAGGCGTGCCGTACGAGCCGTACTCGCCAGTTTGATGCCGCTTCCACCCGCGACACATCGGGTTCTGATTTTAAATTTCGAATAATTTCGTAATTCGAATTTTATTCGCGCTCGCGTTGCTTTTGGACCGTAAAGCATAGTGGATGCGTGAGTTGTGGAATGTTACAAGTTGTGTCAAGTGTCATTCAGAAATCAGCTAAATAAAACAGTGTAAGATTACTTATCGGTGCATGTAAACAAACATTGTGACAAGTCGTTAGGCTGACTGACAATGCTAATATAAAATGATTATCGGTAGGTTTCAAATTAGTATTCCTATGGATTCAGTACTCGTGTATCTCTTCTAAGATTAGGTACATACATCATTACTATCATTAGTTAACAAAACGCACGAACATTAACAATGAACGTAGCTTGATCTGCGAATTCAATTTATAAACGGATGTGGAATACATTATGCATAATACCTACAGAAATCGAAGTCAAGAAGTAACCCGCTGTAGAAGTCCACCGAATAAATTCCAGAATCGTTTATTGTTATGACAGGTGTTTTCCTGTTGGTATATGTCATCGCTATTATACTAACACTGTTCAGTAAGCATTCCAAGTGACAATTTACTAACCAAATTAGAAGTTCAGGGTTAAATTATAATTGATTAGTGAATGGACTTAAATATAGTATTTAAATACAGACAGATACATGTATTAATCTATATATAATATTATGTTTGTAAATATATTTACTGTTAATATTCGTATAGTAATTCAATCGTATGTAGATATAAGAGACTCCCATGAGATCACATATAAAATCACCATTTGATATACAAAGTGTATCTTTGATTCAATGAAGCCGTTAGTTTGTTCTGTAATTTACACGACAAGCTAACGTTAAACAATTATTGTTATAAATCCAAGTCTTATCATAGTCTCAACGGGTAAGAGCAAAAGTATTCTGATATGTGAATGTGACGATTATCTACCTAATAATCGTAATAATACTTCTTAAAGTTCTTATTCTCGATGGCGTTGTAATCCTTTGTGGATTTTAGCCTCCTTAACTATATTCCTTCAGTACTACTTTTCACGAACACGATCACGAGTTGATATATGTACCTTTTCACCTTACTATCGTATTCCTCCACACCGTCCGATATTATGACGCTTAGCTTTGCCTGGGTAAGCAGCACTTAGTCCGCTATAATTATAACCGTTCTGTAATCCTGCAAATGGCACGAGAATTTTGTAAGAACATTTGGGAGTTGTCCTTCTCAATAGACTAATAAGAAAATGAACTTTTTTTACATTAAGTTGGTCAGTGTTGCCAGATACTCCGCACTCCGCATTTTTCGCCGCATTTTCTTCTATGGATTCTCAGTCCGCTTTATGGTAGCGTAGATTTGATTTTTTTTAATTATTTATGCATTATTAATCATGAATACATAATGATGGGGATAGTTTGAAGGAGCGTGGCTCAATGTGAAGAAATTCAAAATAACATGAATTGGTTTTTAATAAAAGTAACATTTAAATAAAAGAGGAGGAAAACTAAAAAAAAGTTTTTTTTTACGTACCAAAATATTAAAACATGGAATTCCACTTTTTTTCTTTGAAATTCTGTTTTTTGAAGCGTGGATACCGGCGATTTTTGCATTTCAGTATCTGGCAACTTCGGCGGAACTTTGTTTGTAGTAGGACGATCCAGACGCAGACATACAAGTATATTATGTAGGCATGTGCCTAACAAAGTACTCGTATCAATTTAAGGATGAAATCTACTATTCTTAGTTTAGTCTAACTTAGGTTGAATTCATACAATCAATGTCATTTGTAGATTCGATTCTCTAAATTAACAGGCAGACATTAACAGAATCTAGCTAAATATATGTCGTCACATATATATCTAAAGTGCAATGCTTTGAACACTTTGAGCATGAGTTTGTATTATGAAGAACTAGTCTGCCTTGATTGCTATCATTAGTGTACGCTATCACCGGCGTCGAGTATTCGGGCCACATTTATATCGAAATTACACTTCATGTGTTGCCTTTAACACATCAGGCTCACATTACAGTTCGTGCTGAGTTTGCTCGCAGATAATTAAAACAATTATTATTGAAATACCGCAGCTTAAAGCGAGCCCAAACATTTCATTCCGAGTTTTCCATGTATGCTGTCGTTGAATCAATACCTACGACATAAATAATGCAGTGCAGCACTGATTTCTTGCTTCCATGTCATACAACTTTTTCTGCTAAGATATTGCATAAGCAAGGTACCGTGCAACGACCGATCACCTTCGTGCGAGTTCAGAGCAATCTCAATTCGCAAATGTATTCTCCATAATGCTCACTTCCTTGTGTTGCAATGGATTGTATATTTCGTTCCGTCCATTAATGCAGTGAACGGGGCCATTTTTCTTTAGTGAGCATCTGCATCAATTGATACGGCTGTATCCGAAAAGGTTCAAGTAACTGCGGTTCCGTGGCGACTTGAGTTGTTATTGCAATAGTCGATTCAATTGGTGAAGCGGTCACGCGAGGGGAAACGAGCTGTCTAACTTTCTGATATCTCAGGGCGATACTTGCCACTTGCAAGCTTATCCACTTCATCCGTATGGAGGTACATTGTTTTACTCAATATAAGCCTAATTAAGCCGCAGATTATGTTGCAACTCATACTGCTCATTGTGTTTTATGGGAACTGCTCGCTTTGAAAATAATTGTCTCTGCCGTGCCGACAGCATAGCTTACGTATGAAGTTTTGATACTTTGATGATTGGATCTTATATGGAATGCAGTTTCAGTTGCAAATGTCAATAACCCCGGGTGCAAGGCGCACGCCGCACGTCCTTCGCGTAACCGACCACGTGTCAATCAGCCTTACATAACATTCGCGGCCCGCGTTCCATCGCCAGCAAGCCTAGAAGTTGTCAAACCACATTGATCTCGTGACAACCAGAGAAACTTGCATTTCTCAGCGAAAGTTGCTTTGGGCGGATGCATACTTATGTATGTGTATAATTATGGAAATTGAACAGTTTTCCTTTCGCTAACCGCTCTGTTGCTTATATAAATTGATAAACCAGCTTATCAATCGCGTTGGCTACCGGCACCACTAAACTGCACGAATAAGAGAAAATAAAAACCAATTTCGTGTTTCAATAATTAGTTAGTCATGATTAATAAGTGCGGATTTGTATTGTACTTTAGCATAAAATACAAATACATAATTATATTTTAGAAGCGAGCCCGACTTGCCGAACGTCGCTAAAAGAAAAATCTATGGTTATACATCAGCGAAAAGTACCGCCTTTTTTATCAGTCCAATTGGTACTTCGCCATCTAGCGAGTCTCATGTTTCTTTATTGTTATAAATAGGAATTTGGCATATGTATACCTACACTCAGTATTGGACCCAGTGAAAAAAAAAAAAAAAACTTCGCACGGCTGTACTCTAGTAGAATGATTTGTCGCCTGCGGTGTTTCCGGGCCGTTACGATCTTCAAATCTTGAAGAAAAGAGCGTATTCCCATCTTAAAGGTCGGCAACATATTTGTAATACCGTGGATGTTGCGGGTGTCCATGGGCGACGGTGATCGTTTACCATCAGGCGATACGTCTGCTCGCTTGCCTCCTATTTCATAAAAAATGACAATTAAGTAGCAATATAATTCTTAGAATCCGATTGATAATGGTATTTCGATACAGTTCCCTAGTGGCCTAGGCATCGAATTGCTTGACTGTCTACATGTTTCCTCCGAGCGACTACTGTCAGATAGTCCAATCAAAGACTAAGCTCACAATATTTACTTCTTATTGACAAAAAATCAGGGCAGGTCGTTTGTCGTCAGATCAATCCGTGACTTGATGCATGCATCTATTTGCCAAGGGTAACTTGATGAATGCGTCGAATTACACCCCTAAATTGCAGGCTTATGCAAGCATCCCCTGTCTCTGTAACATGTTGAGCCCTGGCGTAATTCATTAAGCATTATTCATTTATCTTCAACCCTTAGGTGGGGGTTGGGGGTGACCTAGACCCCTCTGCAACGTGGAATGTTGAGGGGAGCTGAATCCGTTTAAGTGCAATGAGTGCGTAGATAAGCGGCAAACGCATGCCTATCGAAACTTGCACAAACAACAGCTTACGTATAATAAGCTTGCAATTCCACATACGTCCTTTTGGATCTTCCTGAGGCTCTAAGGAAGTATTTCCTTCAGACTTTAGAGCCTTTGACAGGAGTGGCTTTGCAGGTGCAAGTATTCGGCGTGCTCTTGTTTCACAACAAGCCACGTTTTATGTCTGTACCACCCCGTCTACGCCTTAAAAACGGTTGCAATTAGGAACAATTTCGTTATTACTTTCCTGAAAAAACTTACCTGACGAACAGCTTGAAGACTAGAAAAGAGAATACAAGTCATTTATTTAATCCAAATATAAACAATCAATATTAACAACAATAAAAATGTTTTTTCTATTTTTTTGTACAAATTTGGGCAAACACTAGGTATGTAGTGCAAAATGAATGTTTTTCTCTTCGTATTTTTATGGAAACGTCACAATTTATCTTTGTGTCCCAATTCGCTTCAGTGCAATGAATACTGAAGTTGATTGTGATGTGACAGCAATATGAATTCGGACGTATCCGTGAAAAGCCGAAGGAAAAGGATCCTGCACTACTTCTGTAATTGGGTATGGTGTAGGTATAGTAAATAACTTAGCATGTCTGCACATAATTAATTAATCTTATGAATGCTTAGGCACGGTTTGGTACAAATCATCTTGATAAACAGATGACGTTGACAACTATGCAATCAATTAATTATGTTGTGTCTATCGTTAGTTATCTTCGTTAATGTTATTAATTTAGTGAAGATGTTATGGCCGAATTTAATTACCCGTGATTATCTAAGTTGATAAGTTCATGGTAATGAAATGACGAACATGCTGTGTGTCAACGTTGTTTATATAATTGTAATCATTTAATGCCAGTTTGTAGGTATCTGTATGTAATCGACAAGACTTCTAGATGGCACTTTATAAAAATAACAAACTTGTATTACTTACGTTTATATTATTTTTAGAGTCAGGACTGAGGGTAGTGTCATCCATTATGTTACGAAAGTTAGTCATACAAACTATACGGTATAATCTGTCCAAGTTGTTACAAAGAATTTATCTCAGTTAAAAAAAATATTACATTATATTTTATTCCCATTGAAGACCTTTAACTATGTAAAAAAAACTGCAATCGACCCTTTAAGTCAAAATAAAATTTATATTCACTCGCCCCCCTTGACACTGGACTTGGGTATGCCTAGGTGCTGTTTTAAGTAGGCATAAAGTACAATCATGTCATAGGTCAGTCCTCCCCCTGAACGAAATCCTGGATAAGCGCCTGAAAAAGCTTATGAGAATCACAGTACGCAAAAGCTTTCGCACTAGGTGCTAGAAATGTGAGCTTTACCTGCTTCCGCTTACCGTGTGTATATTTAAATTTAACGACTATCGCGTTTACTGCAAAGCGTGATCTAATCTTCTAAGTTCGTTTGCGGACGTCATCCGGCCAGACACGCGATCTCAGTTCTATCTTGTATAATTCTGTATTGTTAGTTGAAATTGTTGCAAATCTTAAATTAAATAATGCCTACATTAAAACTAAGTACGCTGGTCCTTAGTTTTAATTCATTTGATTCAGCTCACTGCATGAATATAGTATATTTTATGTACAGTTTTTAAAATAAATTTTGGAGCTGGAAGGGACATTGGAGTCTATTTAGAAACCCGGTAATCTCATCTCCTCCAACCTGTGGCAGAATCACTCTTTGATCTTTCACTAATCAAAAGTGTTTTCTAAGATAAGGCTTTATTATAACATAACTAAATTGTCCCCGTTATATAAAACCGCCTTCAAAAGTTCGATTCGGAATTGCAAAAAAAAACTATGTTGCCACCTCGGGGCTCCTCATGTTAATGTTCTCATGCCTCGAAATCAATATAATATAGCTATATGGATAGCTAGGTTGTATATAAGATACGTGAACATAGCAGCACATGTCTCAATGATGAATGTTGCTTGTGGGCCATTTGCTCGCACGTGTTTAGCACGACAATAATCTGTTTATAATTACACAAAGACTTATACTTGATGGCAAGTCTAGTGTTTTAAGACTTTTTTGCATTTAATATTTATTCATCTTAGTTTTTGCTTATGATGGGAAAACATGGGTTGGCTAATTAAACTACGCAATTGTTTTAGACAGCTCACTACCTTTCGGATTTTTTTGGTCAAATCAAATGAAAAACTTATGCTCAATGTATGTAATTGACACAAATTAACAAACAAAATATTGGTAGGATTTTATAGTTATCGTTCAGAACCATGAATGAAAATGATGATGCCAATCAAGTGTAGGTACCAATTTACAGTATTGGATACGTTTCGTTTTAATTATTTTGATTAAACCATGCCTATACAATATTATATCGTTAATGATGAATGTCAGTTGGGACATGAATTGGTCTGTAAATATTTAATATGTAGGTACACATTGTACACAATGCACAATTGACCGACTGCATTCTCGTTGCTAGTTTGGTTTTGGGACTCAGAATAACTATGCACATTAGGGATTGTTTTGGAATTGAATTTAAGGCTCAGATGAACTCAGATCAACCTAGCTACTTTCGATATTATATATTTTAATAAATACTAATAGAATTGTTCATTATCTAAATTTAGATAGGTAGGTTGTATACTCTGTAGTACCTACGAGTAGTAGTAGTAAATAATAGTAGTAGTAGTAGTAGTAGTAATCAGTAAGACAAAATCAACTACCTTAAGTTAATAATTTAACTAAGAACATAGATAGAGTTATACCTAATATAGGTAATATAAAATATATCTGTTTGTATCGGGTATCTACATATTAAAACTGTATCATCATCCATCGGTATTATTTATACAATATGCAGTAGGATGTATGTAGGTAGTGTTTGTGAATAAAACCGTTTATTACATAAACAATGAAGCTGGCACTGGTCCATACTTCAACCATTACACATATAAACTTATTGCGATAACGCCTATCTGCACTATGTAGCCAGTTGTACTTACCACTTTTTAAATTGTAACAAAAAACCCATGGCGTCAACAGATGAGCAAGACAAGGTTATCGTTATAATACAGATTTATACGTTCTTGTATTTGCCTTCATGACGTGTATGAATCATTAATCCTTAAGGTCACGGCTAGTTGACACCTGGCTCGATGTACGCCCATCTTCAGAATGGACTTGGATCGAGGTCGACGCAACGGAGGACCATAGGTATCCTATCCTCCTCATGTTTCATCATCATCATTGCCTCTGACATCTATAAAAGATGCTTCAAGCTGCGTCCAAAGAGTTTCGGCAATTACGTATGTGGCTGGTTAGGCCAATAGATACGGGAGCGACAGCCACGACCGCATAAAGTTTAAGTAGGTACTAATTAGGCCTGCAGGTATTATTTTTTATAGATATTAGAGTTTAATTATATTTAAGTAATACCTACTTCGGTACATAATATATCCATTATGAAACTCATTCTTAATATTTTTAAAATTTAGTTTCTACTTTCTACTCGTACTTCCATACACATCAAAATGCTTGGAATGATTATGCTCATAATACTGGTTGCTACAAAAATAGGGGTGATCTACTTTTACTATCGTATTTTGATAAAGAAAGGAAAGGGTAAAAAATTAATATTGTTTCTTAAAATAAATTATTCTTTTTGTATGGATGGTTGTCTTATTTTTATTGAAGCCTAGGTCTAGCTTAAAACTCTTATTCTACATCTTCCTAAACAGAATGGGAGACTGGATAGGGCCTAATCGAATCATGGTTTTTTTGTAACACTCTGTATTGAACACAGCATTTTGAGTAGATACTTTCAGCAACATCATAAAGGTCATGAGTTCACTGAAACATACCCAAGTTATATATTCTGAGAGGATTTGCTTTTATATCGAATCCTTATGTTTTGGCAAGGCAAACCTGACTAGGCCTAGATACATTTCATTTACGTGGATAGTAATCTGACTATACCGTATATTCGTTTCGTACGTATCGTTTCCGAGGATTTAGGAAACGTGGGTACCCACCTACACCTCTGGAAATCGAGAACCGACTCGACTTCTCGAAGTCGAAAACATCGAAATGTTAGTTTAACAATATTGTGTTGCTTAAAATACGGGAAACAGATAAATAGGTAAATGAAAGAGGCTGATTCACTATCGTATTGTGATTCTTATTTGTTGGCAAATTTAAATGTTCTACTGAATATCTTAGCCAAGATGACATACCCGCTTAATCAAAGCCGTCTTATAGTTTAGTCACTTTAGCCGATAAGTATCGTTTGTCTCTTTCGGTCTTGTCAATATGTCTATAAGACCGAAAGGGACACGATAAGTAGGAGACGTTTAAGAATAAGTTTAGATGACAACTGTACGATGAAAACTTCAATAAAAACTTAGTGACGAAAAATTTATCTATGGTATTGAACACGTGACTCTTCCTGTTGGTACAAGTACCAATAGTCTGAGATTTCTAAGAATGAACTTTTGACAGTATAGAAATGGCCCTTATACCTATGACAGTAAGAAAAAATCGTATCGAAAATATGATAAGTTTTACCCTAATATTAATAAGGATTAATATATAACTGTCAAAAGTTCATTCTTAGACATCACAGACTATACAACCATTTGTATGTAAACCATTTCAAACGAACGTTTCTTCATAAGACTATCGTCATCAACGTCATCAACCAAAATATTATTTATTGATTAATTTGTTTCCTCGCAGTAGTTAAGTATGTACAAGTTGGTTTAGATTGCACTGTAGAACATCCTCTGACTCATGCACACAATCCGAAGTATGGAGTGGGTAGTGCCCGCACGCCTTCTAGTCTGAGGCTTTGCGTATGACTAATAGGCTAAGTAATCGTAATGACGTAAAATTCGGTTTTGATTGTTATAATTATAATAAACGTGTAGATTTGTGTAAAATTATAGTACAAAAAAACGACCTTACACTACACGTAATAAATAATGACGATACACAAATCGTCGAAAATTGCAAAATTCAAAATACGAACACAAATGTCTGCAATAGCGGTCGTATTTGACCGCATCAAATATATTCTTTCTCACCGCACATGTATGCAAGGTCGCTGAATTCCCGCGCAATTAAACCATGTGAATTTGTATTATTTATATATACCTGATTCTTTGTAGCCCCCTGTCGCGTTCAAAAAGACGCAGTACTTATCTAGTCAGATGTGTGATAAGATAATCTCTGTACTAAGTAAATACCTGTTCATTTGCAAGGCTTTTAAGGTGGTACAAATACGAGCTAAGTTTGAACGACAGGATGTTACCATTGACGAACTCTTTGAGGTTCGACGGGCATCGGTCGTGACCGCAAGCAAGTATTTACCGTTGAATCATTTTATAACTTAGCTATTGTATGCAAACGATTTTCCGTAGCTACAGATGGTTTGGGCCACACACTAACGTGGGGCTTGGAAAGTAAGATGAAAGCGTGTATCATACATATCAAGCTTTTTATTTTCCATGTAACTTAATCGTCATGTAACTGTACGATTCTAATAAGTGACCTACTGTAAAAATATATACATACTTAATAAACACAATTAAGGTATTTCGTCGCTGAAGTATTTATTGAAGCTAAATAATTTCCTATACAGAACTCCCAACTAAAGCGGCCAACCCGTTCACACACAATCACACACGTTATGCCAGTATAGACAGACACATGTCCTTTCACCGTCTTTGTTCCGCGGAGTCAAGGTTAATAATCATTATTAATATCAGATTTAGAGTCCTTGATGCGAATCATCTTCAACAAAAACTTGTGTTTTAATCAAACAGTTTAGAGAATAAATATCATCAAATAAAATATTCTACTCAAAAAGGGTTATTAAACTTATTAAATATAATTCATTGTACACTAGCGTGTGGGTCTAGGAACCATATTATATTTAGTATGCCTATAAGTTTCGAGGACTATGCACCGCCTCCGCGCTTGCCTCGCGCCTCCTGTGTTGACTCTTTTTGGAGAAACAATGGCGCTCAAAAACAAAAGCTGCTAACAATATGTTAACGCTCTGCAATCTTGCTGCTACGCGGCCTACAAGTAATGTACGCATGTGAGCAAGATTGTGCACTTCTAGACATTAAATTAGGTAGACCATCCTTAACATGTAAAGAACGATACACTCTGCAGAGTGATAAGTTGCTAACAAAATTGCAATGTCTCTTAAATAGAATATGTTCCTTGGAGTACCTACTTATCCTCGTGCCTAATCAAAATGGAAATTCGTCTAATTGACATACAGTTAAAAAATATTATTTTTATGCCTTTAGGTGCTTATATCCTTTAGGTAGGACACATGTAGGCAGGAGGCTATACATTTTTGGAATATTGGTTGTGATTTCTGTAGTTAATACTTAATCTGATACATTTAGGTACGTCGTCACGTAGGTGTTAGTGTATATTAGGTACTTAAATTGTATAGTATGATGAATTGATGATATTTGATAACAAACGCAAAACTTACAACGTAAGTATGTGAAAAATGTCAATAAAATAATCGATAGGCCGCAGTTAATCGGCTATCAAGAGATCGGTTAACAATAAAATTGTTTCCCTAAATATTGTTTAGCTTGTATACCTCGCGATATGCCCCTGCCATCAGAGTATACATCAGTAAACTTGCAGAACCGAGACTTGAATTATCTACGGCCGGTTTGCGCGTCTGCTTGCTAATTTATAATTTACCCACTAAGTATGAATTAAAAAAAAACAAACAAATATGTAAAATACTGCATGCCGCCATTGCCTCCCCTTGGATCCACGCCTCACTAGATGAAACCATCATGTCTATTGTTAAAAAGTATTAAACCTCAATGACTGGTAATACTTGGACGTGCATTCAACTTTTTATGACTATAGCTGTCATCAAACGACTATGCCTACAGTTGGGAGCTTTGTACATTTTAATGTTAAACTACAAACAACAAAACACATGATGCAGTGCTCCCTGTGTCCAATTACGTGCACTTCGGAAGATCTGGCAAAAGCTACTTCCCGAGGAGTAGAAGTGGCAAGACACTGGCAGAAAATAATTTAGTTAATAATTAATATCATTCGGTAAAGGGATCACCTTTACACGAAGAAGAAGTATGTTCATCATCCACTAGGTAAATAATTCAACATTTCGTTATAATAATGAGATGAGACTCAACTGCGGAATACAAAGCTCTTATCCCGAGGAAACTCCCTTGGCATTGCGTGAATGCGCTTTGTTGCATAGTTTTTTTCAGAGCGTTATTGGCCGCTACCCAAAGCCTATGTGCTGGACTAAACAACACTAGACAGACGCTTTGTCTGCTTTGTTTTGCAATTATGATTGTCCTGTCATTTAATTACATACATAAAATGTTTACATAAATGTTTGCTAATATGACGTGTAATGTTTTTTATGACTTGTCGTGATATAAATAAATGCTAGTAAGCTAGTAGAATAGTAGTAGCTAGTAAGTACTATATTAGTTGCTTCACGCATAAAAACTTTTATGAGGTGTTGCTTTTTTCGATATTTGATATCTCTAATTATACAGTTCAAATTTTTCAGTAGAATATTTGGTAATTTACCGTAGTTGGGCATTTAATTTTCGTTGTGACAAAACTACATCTTCTTGTCAATTTTAACTTTTTATAATATTTCTTCTCCACATCACGAGCCTCCTAAAGCAGCTTTTTCCCTGTTTTAACGCTAAAAATTAAAATTCTAAAGAAGAATTTGTTGAGCCATTTTTCGAAATATAAGTTTAACTTGTTCTACGGACTTCTTGAGATTCTTAACACATGAAACTTATAAAGACCACTACATCCTTTTTTATTTAATTATTTATTCAAAACTAATGCTGATATGCATCTAACGTGAGACTAGAAAATCATTCATTAATAGGCGTCATTAACTTTCGCCCATATAGTTTACACGATAATCGTTTTATAATGTTTATAGAAATTGCCGACGGCAAGTGCCTCTGATGTTTCCCCAAGTGTCACGGACTGTTATGTGGGCCAATTTACAGGCAAACGTATATGGTGCCAGTGCGTGCCCCGTTCGCTGCGGTCGGGGTAACCAATTGAAAACATTTTATTAATTTTCGTACGTGCATTAATCTTTTTATAATACACCGTGTTTTTATTGATTTCCGTTAAATTGGACAAGTTACTTGATACAATAATAGAAGTTTATTGGTATAACTATTGGCTTTTGCTTATTTCGTACATTACATAATACTTGACATGGCAAGTGTGAGAGAACCTTAAGAATAAGATCTCAGGTGACTGACGGCACATGTCAAAATAAGTTTCATTAGGATGTAATAAAGGTTGCAATACACTTGTTCAATCATTAAATATATTTTTTTAATAACTCAATAACAGTAAAGAGTTAAGATACTAGTTTCTTACAGAAATTGATGTTTTTTGACCTAAAGCTTCCCTTTAATTTAACGGAAATCAATAAAAACACGGTATATACATACGATACTTATGACGATATTTATTATAACCTATTTGGTTGAGCTTTGAATATTTGATCAGGAGTGTTAACATCTTGTAGGACTTCTCGTACTAGAGTTATAACAGCTATGTTATGAGGGCATTTCTATTAACGTTTGTAAATATAACCCCACAATGGTTGTAATTACATACAACTTAAATTTTAGATAAATTGTATTATTACTTCATGCAAATAAAGTTATTATATGAAATTTACTTCACAAAAATGTTTTTTTTTTTTAATTAACATTAAGACTCTAAATCGTTACTGGACTCAAAAACTCCATAAATATTTACGCTCAGAAGGCGTCGTACATACAACTTAAGGACTAATAACCAACCAACACCTACCTATAGGTATACACATTGGCACATGTATGTTGCAAAGAAGAAAGAAGTTTTTTGAAGTACCAATTTTTTACGTTCTCTACGCTAATGGGCAGTTGAATAACATATTTAACAGTCTAAGAAGTTAATTAAAGCCATTGACACGTATTTAATAATGAGAATATAATGAACAATTAAGTTTTATTCGAGTTGTGAGAAATATTAACGCTCTGAGTTCATATCCTTGAATGGGTATTCAATTATTAACTACTTACATAAAATATTTTACTGTCTTCTGTTGTGAACGTAAGTTTTGCAGGCAACGTAAGTAATATTGAATCTTGCCCTGGTGTACCTAAGTATTAGCGTATTACTACATTAGGTAACATTGAAATATAAATTACCCCAGTCTGTACCTGTGAATAACATACCAACATATAACATACCGTTGAAATTCGTTTGCCTTTATTTGTCACTTGTCTGTTTGTAAGAAAATGACTTGAGGTAAACGACTCGTAAACATAGGCATTTAGTCATAATACCATCACTCAGTTATTTATGTTGAATTTGTATAATTCTGATTATATACCCCTATGGTATTTGATATTTATAATTATTTTTAGAATTGTAACTAACGTGAGACTCAAACATATTTAAATATTTATCAAACGGGTTACTCACGTAATTAAAGTCGATAATTGCCTCCGTGATGAGGATCCTCTAAATGGATCGAAATGTCGCGCAATTATCGACTTAAATTACCTGAGTAACCCGTTTGATAAATGTTGTATTTTGTTTCGTTAATCGGCGTCTATTTATTTATAATGCCAATTGTTGGTGAAAAGATAAATTATATTAAACCCAAGTATGCATAATTTATAGAAATCATGAATTGGATGTAACTGTAAGCTTATATGAGTGAATAAATAAATTGAAATTGAAATTGAAATAATATTAGCGACTTGTCACAAATTATTCCAATGGCGTAACGTGGAACACTCGTGGAATTCTTGGCACATCGTGTAACATTTTGAATAAATTTTAGTAATATTTTACACAAGTGATCAAATAACAATGTAATGAGTCTACAAAGACCAAAAAGTTCGAGATTCAAAATGTGGAAGTCCATCATCCATAGAAAAAGAAAGTACAGCAACGAGGCACTCCCGTGCGATGTCGAGTCGTACGCCGCCCTAGCGGCGATGCAAGGAGGCAGCGCCGCGACACTACCGCCATCTCTTGATGCGTTACGTGCATGTAAGTACTTTGGCTACTCGACACTAGGTGGCGTAACTGTATACTTATGTTTTAGTTTTATGTTTTACTAAAATATTTGGTTTATAATATAAACAGCGATGTGAAAATGCTTAGATAAATTCAATTTTGTTGATGGTTGTATGGTCGACAATAAAATAGTGTATTTAATGTTTACATGTAATACTAGACAAGAGTCTACTAACTGCATAAATAACTGGAATGCAAGTTAACGACCCACGCAAAAGGCGCATAGTATAGCTGATAATTCATTTACTAACTTACCTACTCGTACTTACATATATTGAAATGTTGTCATCTGTCGTATTCTGTTGAAGTTTCCTGCACTTAGCGAGTGGATGTGATTCATACTTGCACCATTGTGTTTATGATACGGACCGCAACAAAAGACCGCCGCTTTCGGTATAAGGTTAGCTCGCATGTTTTTTTGTGCATATAACCTTCGTGACCTCTGAATACATAGCAAATGTTGCCTACTGCCTACCTACTATTTATTTGCTATGCGGTACTTAGTGTACTTACATTCTTATAATTCACTATTGTTCTTTTATATATAATTATAATGGGAAGGCCTAACATATTATTTTAACCAGCCAGAAGAAGATGCTTTTCTTGAAGAGTTAAGGAATAATAATTAAAGGTTTTCTATGGGTCCATTGCATAAAAATAGTACATAGTCTTAATCAAAATAAAAATCACGAACGCGTCACTTGTGTTACGAAAGTTAGTGATACAAACTGTATGGTATACTCTGTCCAATACTTGGCACTAGAAAATTTGAGCAAAGAGGTAAATTAAAAACAAATGTAAGTGCGTTTTGTGGATTCCTGCTCCCCCATGCTCTACTCGGCATTGCGTGTCTTAATGCCCGCCTGCCACTGCGAGCGGAGCGGACTCATTAATGGCTCCGTTTAACTTTCATCGCTGGTGGAACTAGCAATCGTAAACTGCATCATATAATACTAAGACTTCGCCAGCGATGAACGTGAAAAGGAGCCATTAATGACTCCGCTTCGCTCGCGGTGGAAGGTGGGCTGTGTGTATCCCTTTCTTACCGTGTACCTACGAGTATTTATAACCTTTAAATAAGAATAAAATTATTCCTTACATATCTTATTCAACATGGATAGCTATTTAAGTAAATTTGATATTTCCGAATTTAACAGTAGGTTCAGCAGATGGCAGCTAAATACCTGTACTTTCGTACTTAAACGTTTATCCTCGTACCTTTTACGCAAGTCCTAAAATTAATCAACTCCAACCTCATAATAGTAACGGAACAATAACCCACGCATAACCCTTACTTAGAAACAATATTGTCTTTGTGCACGGCAAAAAGCGTGAAAGGACGACGCTTGGCAATCTTGTGAAGTAATCCTTCATTTGTTTAGCTTTGGAACAATGAGCTGACCAATAAAGAAACTGACACCGACGCCGATAACTAAGTATATACAATCGCGAGGCCAAGCTGAGATTTGCATGCTTGTGATGGTGAAAAAATGCAAAGCTGTTTCTGAGTAACGCAGCTAGTACGAGGGCGCGCCTTGAGGACGCTTAATACAGTCTGTGACATGTTTTTGTTAGATACTTACATTACAGTTGAAATTTAACTCGCTGGAAACGTACCTCTGAGCCTTTCTTCGAGAATGCCTCATTAATCTGACCACATTTTTGTAGAGGTGGCAGATTATTTTAGTGCTATTCTTCGTAAGAGCCCCCGTATTTCTAGCATGACAGCCTAAAATATGCCAATCCATTCCTACAAAAATGTGGCCAGGTGAATGAGGTGTCTGAAACGCTCGCTCGAAGAAATGAGGAGTTTCATAGTCAACGCTTAAACAAAAAACGATACTTATTCATCTTTTTGTCAATCCTCCAATCGGTGCGATCACCAGACGGCATGTTATGAATATGGCTTCTGTTCGTCCACGCGAACTACAAGTACCTACCAAGCTCGAGAACCGCGTCACTTTGTAGGTACATAGATGTCGTGACGAGGTGCCCAAGCGCAGACAATATGGCTCCCACGGCACAATTTCCATGGCTTTACGTAAGTATTTGTTCGTTTACACATTACAATAATATGTTTCTGTGACTGAAAAAAAAACAATACATTATTGTCTTTTTAAATAGGTGGATTATTGGAACATACTCGTGTGTGTATTTTAGATATGGGGCCCTACTGATACTAATCACATTTTCGTATATATTTCATTGAAAAGTTCTGTTTTTTATGCATTCAAAATAATTTAGCATGCAAGGGACCATTAGATTAACGCATTACCTGCATTAAATTAAAGCATATATGAAAATACGGGGCGGGAATGAGTAGGTATACCGACAGACTCTCCCCATTCATTTTGACGTCAAAAGATGTAAAAAAGATGTAAATGACAAAAATTTCATGTATGAACAGTACAAAAAATATAGAGAAAGGTGTTCACAAACATTTTTATTTTCGCTGCTATGTATCTCAATTTCTGTAATGTCATTCAGTGAGTGTGTCAACATGAAAACTCGGTGTACTAATCATGGAGGCATCTTTCAGTGAGTTATCATGACTTTTATCAAGTCTAAAACTAAGCCCAATCCATACACGCTCATACGATGTTTTAGTTTCAAAATGTGGTCCGGAATACACCCTTGAAGTTGGTCGGTATACTCATTTCCATCCTTTATAAAAAGTTACTGCAATCTACATATAGGTACATGATTACATAGACTAGGTAGAGCAAACATTGCTCACGCACTTACTCTTTTGGGATTTCAAACTAGCTCTCCTGAGTCACGTTGTGACACTGAGGAAAATTTATTAATTTGAGTGCATAAGTAAACCTAAAGGTTTATTGTTCTTTTCTACTTGCACCTTCAATATTATCGGTCATTACTATAACAATTGTGTGAAATATACAAGTGTATACCACAAATACCATTATGTGAAAATACAAGAGTATGTTTCACTTTTTGTATATATTTCGAACTCGTTTGACGGTCCAGCTTTGCAGATGCATCGTTTTAGACCAATCCATAAGCTGTCTTGTTGTTTTGAGCCTCTTAACAAAGTTGTAGAAGCTGAGCTATCACTCGCAATACGATAAGTACGGTTAATTAAGTTGATACTAAGCTTTAGATGGTCTATGATTCACATTAATTTAACGTGTTCCTGATTGATATTTTTTAATGAACTCTTATAATACCTACAATCTTGTCAGTTCATTTGTAACTCCACCGTCTCCACCCGCAATGATATGTCTCTTCGCTCAAAATACTTCTCTAACTGCTCCTATACCTATCGAACAGAGAAATGGCAGAGGAGTCTGCCATGACAAAATATGCATTTATTTGACGCAAAGTATAGCTGCAAAAAAAGCAAGACATAATTATAATTAAATTCCTGTTGTATAATAGAGCCACTACACTTAATAACTACCTATATTAATTAGTTACTTTTAATTGTTTGTAGAATATATTATAATATCATTATCTGATTGAGCAGTGCTCAATGAACACAACGTAAATAGCTATTAAAGAAGTATGTAAGTAAATATGTACCTTGACATGTTGTAGTTTGGTTTGATCCGATATAGAATATTTCAGTCTTTGCGACCTTTTTGCTCTAGAAAGATCAGTCCCGGCGTGTGCTGCATCATGGCAATTCGCGACACAAGAGCCGCCTTTGTCCTCAATTGAGAATTAAAACTTCCCGCTTCTAAGTACAAAATGTATCCGTGGGATTATTCGTATGACTATTTAGAGGACACGTCTTGTTTCTTTTATTAATGCATTTATGCAGACATTTACGTACCAAGCGACTCGGAAAATCGTATCCTAAGGCATAAGTTCAAAGACATCAAAGAGCGTTTCGCAGGCGATGCGTGTCGCTACAAACTTTAGTAGCCATTAAATATAGTTAACATTGAGCTGGGCGTAAGTAGAGCAGATTTTTAAAAGGTACGGGTACATACCAGATACAAAGTCAAGCAAACTTGTTAAGGAATACGAACCTTTATCGAGTGGTCGATCCCAAAAGGCACAGCTTTGTTCATAAATAGCTCCATATATGCGAACCCGCTTTGCCTAGAGAAAACTGGCTTCCATAGCACTTGACAGAGAGAGCGCACAGCTATAAAAAACTAGTTACGCTCGGAAGGCGATCATTACTAAATTGTCTATGCTTTTTATTTGCCCTGGCTCTCAGAAACTGTTTTACCTGCCTACATTCTTCAAGAGAAAAACTCTAACTAGCTTCCGCGCAAGTTGCTGAGTTTCGTTTACGAAAACTCCAGTTTTATTTCGATTTAAAATGTACGTGTGCGACAAAAAAATATCAATGCTCGGAACTATTCTCATTTCCGCCTAACTTTATTTTCCACTTTGCTCGTGATGCGCCGTTTTTAATAAATAAAAAATAATTAAAAGTTATCACTACGTTGCGCTAAAAAAATATTCATAAGTTACTTACAACAACGATAGGAGTCAAATGAAAATTTTCTACTGTTTGACTATTTTGGTTGGTAAAGTAACGTTTCAGGAAAGTTTATTGAGAACGGGAACACAACACAGATATTTGCCGGGCATTAACTTGTAGTACATACTTGCTCTACATGTGGAAGACCTGAAGGTGCATTGGAAAATATGTACATAATTAAAGTAACCAAATATACTTATGTTCTATGATTATGACTCCTAATATTTTTATTTATTTGTTACAGGTAAGTACTCGGTATTGAGTTAAAAGGACTGCGAGTTGGGTAAGTGCGGAACCTAATGTTTCCTCAATTAAAGTTATACATATAAAAAAAACCTGGTATTTTCACGATGTGAAACTATCATTATACCGTACCATATAAATATATTAAATGTAAAAGTTTTGTACTAAAATTGATACGTAATTATAGAAACATTGTAACTATATAAAAAAATTAAACAGGGGAATACCCAAACTAAACCTAACTTTAAGAGATAAATTATTCTAAACTATCATATACTTCTTATCGTATACAATTGCAGAATGGCATCTTTGCAAGTGCCCTCTTGCCGCGAGGTCCGAGTGCCATTTAAGTTTTATTAAATTTAAGCAACATAAGTAATAATTACTTCTTTATTAGCCGAACTTTATTTAAAAAAGTTCGGCTATACGATATAGCAGAACTTTTTTAGTGATATGTGACATGATCATGATGATGATCCACTGATATAAAATTAAAATAATACCCGAATAAAAACATTACATAACAATGTCTCTGTGCAACATATCAACAAGTCACTAAATCGCAGCGTTACTAAATCAACGCGGGCATTACGTGATAACAGTGCGAGTTCGCATCAGACTCAACGAAGAAAGGGTGTTGTTATCAACCCGTGAATGTGTTAAGTCTTGTGCTTTAGAGAGCGTGACAAAAGGTAACGCTTTCTTTTCTTGCTGCTTGCTGTTATTTTAATTGCTCGACCATTCGCTGCCCAATCAGGAGCTTAATGAAGTCCATAACTATAAGTACTTCGTTTCAGTAGGATTATGAAAATAACGTTTACTCGTATATATATTCACCCATGTGCCTCTTCGCATTTCAAACATTATTAGAAAACGTTCTAATAATTTGACTTCATTTCAATTGCATATATTTATCTAAGCCCGTTATAAAATCGTACGATTTTCTAATCTTAGAAAGGATTGTCAATAGATATATTAAGAAACTGAAAATCACTATCAATCAAAGCGAACATATGAATATCGAAAAACTTAATTGAATACTTATTTAAACGCAGTAACATTATGCACTGTGCACGCAGTTTGCACGGCCGGATGTCGACTTAACCGTAGAAGCTGTGAATACGAGATCACCGTTAACTCGCCGATTATGCTTCACAAAACAATACCACATATCACCGTCCCTTTTAATAGGCCACAGTGCGAGCGGGATAGTGTGCGCGTGGGCACGTTACACAATATGGAGAAATCGTGTCGCATCCGCTCGCTCCCGAACCGAAACGTGTTGGACATCCTCCATCTTGTTTATTAATGTCCAGGGGGCTTGCCACGAACAAAGTCTATCTGATATTTTGATACAGAGAAGTAGATCGAAATTTTTGATTATTCGATGCTCGCGGTTAGGGTACAGCGGCTGTTAGGTACCTTTCGAAACCCGCAAATATCGAGGATGAGAATTTCTCTAAAAGTTTGAACATTTGGATCAAATAATCTTCAATGGATCATAGGTAAGCTGGTAAGTCAAAGATGTCTGCAAGATCCCCCACATTTCCTAAAATGTTTCAAAATGTTTGTATGAAAGATTCCTTTTTTGTTATCAAAAATGTATAGGAATCTGGTAGCAATAAAGAAAACCTTCATACATAATTTCTGGGACAGTTTGGGAAATGTGGTGGATCTTGCTCAGCATCATTGAACCCGAGACCTCAAGCTTAGTAGGCAGGGTCACTACCAACTAAGCTATGGAAGCCATTAATTATTAGTATAAACGATCGCGGAAAACTGGGTGCTTAGACAAGTTGCCAATCGCTAACGCCGCGGCCATGACATCGGTCTAAGGCGACCGGCTTAGCGGAAAACGTATTATGGTGCTCCCTCTCGTACCCATATCGGCATCACGCTCCAACTCATGGATTCACTCGCCGCTGGTCGCCTTAGACCAATGTCGTGGCCGGGCCGTAACGCTTAATCGTCAATCGCAAACGAAAGGCAGCTAACTGTCTTTGTCACACTAATATGAAAGAGTGACAGAGAGGAAAACTACGATACGCTACTCAGCGTTAGCGACTGGCAACTTGGCTAAGCATTCTGCAGTGTTATTCACTAAGGAAACCGCCTTGCTGTCAGCGCTGTGTCAGTGCTGCGGCAGCGTCGAGCCTAAAAATGGTATTCACTAATGTACTTTAAACGACACTAGTGCTCGGCGACGAATGCGGCGTGAGTTGGAATTACATTGCGTCGAAAGTTTGACGTTTAATGTATGAACTTCGTATTCTATAACGAAAAACAGCGACGAACTCGCCCACAACCTCGCTCACAGCCTCGATTCCTAATGTCAAATCAAACAGCTAGGATTTTAGACAAGGCTGTCTCGACATCGAGCTCGTTGACGAACGCAGCGTCGAATGTGTCAATAAGAGAATAGCATAGCTGGTACTGTAACATTGTTCATAGAAATAATATACATATAAGCCATCAGCATCACATATATTGCGGCGGCCAGGAAGATCAAAAACATTAAGCAAGCCTCTATTGTCATGGCGTTAGAGGTCATGTTCAGATATTTTTGAGCACTATGGGTGTTCCGATATATCTGATGGCAACTGTACGTGATTGGTTCAATACGCTGAGTTTCACTGGCATGCCTACAACATTTTTGCATAAATAGCTTCCCTTGTCCTCGTTTGAATTAATGCGCTAAATCCTGTGCTTTGTATTGTAAACCATATCAATATGAACTGGAAGAAATATCTCTCAGATGCTCTTAGATGCATGTTTGCAATGTGTAACTAAATGAAAATTAATTTTTTTCATCACACTTGTTTTCTAAGCGCGCCATTGCATGCATAGTGGGAGTAATAGAAAAGTGAAATACCCTACCGAATTTAGCTTTTCAAAAAAATATACCTATTTTGTCTTATAACTTATATTTTTGTCCGCAAGTGTGATGAAAAACATTGTATGCATCACGGTCGTTAAGAGGCATACTAATACCGTACTTAGTTAAAGTCACCGATGACATTCGGTGTAATATTGAGCATAAAAAGCTCACTATCCTTGTTCTCCTAGACTTCAGTAGCGCTTTCAACACCGTTAACTTCGAGATACTTCTCGGTATACTCCGCTCTCTAAATTTTTCCGAAACGTCTTTGTCTTGGTTTCGCAACTACCTTACTGGTAGGCGTCAGCGCGTGAGGGTTGACGACAAGTTTTCCGACTGGTGTGAACTCTCCGCTGGCGTTCCGCAGGGTGGGGTTCTTTCTCCGCTCCTTTTCTCAATTTTTATTAATGGGATCACCAGGTCACTTAAGTCGTCCTACCACTTATATGCGGATGATCTGCAAATATATTCAGCGGCTAGTATAGAAGAATTAACGAGCTTAGTTAATGACATTAACGGGGATTTAGAATTAATTCGTTGCTGGGCCCACAATTTTGGTCTGAAAGTTAATGCGAAGAAATCGCAAGCAATTGTTATTAGTAGTCCTTACTATATAAATAAGCTCTCAGACATGACGGTTCCGGATGTTTACTTTGGTGGGATTCCTATACCTTTCTCATCGACTGTGCGAAATTTGGGTATTACCTTGGACCAGACGCTTTCCTGGACACCCCATGTGGCGGATATTAGCCGAAAGGTGTTTGCGTCTTTTCATTCCTTGAGACGTCTACAAAATTTTCTCCCGCATCAAACGAAAATTACCCTTGCGCAGTCTCTATTGCTTCCACTTCTTGATTATGGAGATATTGCTTTCCTGGACCTGAGGGAGGAGCTGCTTGATAAGCTCGAACGGTTGCAGAATGTGTGCATCAGGTACATTTTTGGCTTACGTAAATACGACCATGTTTCTCAATTTCGTTCTCAACTTGGCTGGCTTCCGATCCGCCGTCGCAGAGACGTACATATCCTGTCCTTGCTTTTTAACGTACTTTTTAATCCTACTTCGCCTCCTTACCTTTCTGAAAGATTTCTTTATTTAGCCGATGTCAGTAATCACCGCTTGCGTTCAAGTGCTAACTTAACTCTTGCTTTACCGTAAGTCGCGAACTTACTCTAGATCTTTTTTGGTGAGTGCTGTGAAATTGTGGAATGGGTTGCCGCTGTCCCTCAGACAGGCTCAGTCTGTAACGTCACTCAAGAATGGTCTGAAGAAGTTGTGGCTCTCCGACAGTTTGTGAAATGGTTGAGTATTTTATTTATAGATAAGTAGTATATGTACATATATGTATTTTACGTTATAACTATATGTGTAGTATATGTACGAATTAAGCGTAGTAGGTAATATACTAAACGAAAGCACGCCTCCAAAGCTAGCAACAAGAACGGGGGAAATCACCGATGCAAAAGAAATATGTGAACATTTCAACACCTACTTTGCTACAATAGGTCAACAGTTAGCTAATAATATTTTAGAACACCAAAACTTTAATGCTAGTACATGCAAAACTAACAGTACCACCACGGACAAGATGCTGAAAACGCTAGCACCCTGTGACGAAGCAGAGGTATCCAGAATAATTACTAACTTAGACTCTAACTGCAGTGCTGGTATAGACAAAGTCACAACGAAGTCTGTAAAATGTATATCACGGCATATAGTTCCTAAACTCACCAAAAGCATTAATCACTGTTTGAAAAATGGCATATTTCCAGATTCACTAAAGATAGCCAAGGTTTCACCTATTTACAAATCAGGAAATAAAGCAGAACCAGGAAATTACCGGCCAGTCTCCGTTTTACCGATAATGTCCAAAATATTTGAAAAGATTATATATCAGCGCTTAAATACCTATCTTACACAAATTAATTTTCTTTTTGACAAACAATACGGTTTTCGTCCCCAGTCTAGTACTTTATCTGCAACGATTGACTTAGTTAATAATATTAAAACAAATATAGACAATAAGAAAGTTGCCTTAGGTATCTTCATTGACCTCAAAAAGGCCTTTGACACAGTAAGTCATGACCTCTTATTAGAAAAACTTAAAAGCATTGGTATTACAGGCGTGGCTTATACAATGTTCGAGTCTTATTTACAAAACCGATTTCAAATTGTGAAAATAGGTAGACACGAAAGTTCCCGTCAAAAAATTAAATGCGGTGTTCCCCAGGGATCAATTTTAGGACCACTTCTGTTTTTAATTTATGTAAACAATATAAAGGAAGTTTCGTTGAGAGGAGAACTTAGTCTGTATGCGGATGACACATGTGTTTTTTATTTTGGTAATTCGATAGATGAAATAAAAACAAATGCTCAATATGACCTCAATAAACTATATAACTGGTATCAAAAAAACTTACTCACTGTCAACATAGAAAAAACCAGCTACATGATATTTAAGGCGAAAAATAAAAAAGTTAACGATGAAACTCCACTAACAATCAATAATATATCAATAAAAAAATCATCAGAAGAAAAATATTTGGGACTTATAATGGACAGCGAGCTAACTTGGAAACCGCACATTAACAAAATAACATCTAAACTATCGTCGCTTCGAGGATGCCTTTTTAATACAGTGCATTGTTTTCCGCGTCCGGTACTGTGCACCATATACAACTCCTTAGTAAAGTCCCACCTAAATTACCTAGTTGAGATATGGGGCAGTGCTAATAAGACTTCGCTTAAAGGTTTACAGATAGCCCAAAATAAAATCATAAAAACGTTGTTTCACTACGACTTTCTCACTCCAAGTGCTAAAATTTATTCGGAAACTAAAATCATGAAACTAGACCAGCTTTACTTTAATAATATATGTTTACTTATAAGAAAAATATTAGACAAAACAATTCGCTCACAAATAACATTTAAAACTAAAACTCAACTAGGATTACGCCCATTACGCAATTCTAATAGCCTTTGCCTCCAACCGACTCGAACAACGTTTGGCAAAAAAACTATAGGATATGAAGGCGCACAATTCTACAATAAATTACCTAATCATGTAAAAGAATGTAAAACATTTAATAGTTTTAAAACAAAATTAAAAGATTTCGTTATCAATAATAAAATTAATAAATAATATCTAAGTCCGGCCCTGGGAGTGCCAGGACCACACACGAAGCACGACTCAAAGTCTGTCGCCAAGCAGCGCAACAATGTTAGTACCGGTCACGCAATTAATATTAGACTGTATTTGCAATTGATTAAGATATAAGTTGTAATAGCGAACTTTGTTAGTGAGATAACTTTTAATAGATAATTCTTAACCAATTGTTAACTGGTATTGTTATCTTATGTTGCCTTTTTTCTAAACTTAGCCGGTAATATGCTTAAAAAAACTTACTTAATATTAAACTTGTACCTTAAAAGTAGGTGTTAACATTGTTCATAAAACAAACTAACTAAACGTACCTAATTGAAAGTGGTATTCTACTTAACCTACACTTTTTGTTGTATACCTATAGGTATTGTATATGTAATGGTATTTTCCGGTTTCCTATTTTCCTCGCGGTGGTGAGGTGAAACTGCTTATTTGTAAATACCTTAATACAAATGTGTTCTTGGGTCTTACTGTATTAAAATTAGTTTAAGCTCTAGTTAAATACCTACTTTATTGCATGCACGTACTCGCAAT
>JALPQI010013331.1:0-35467 GCA_025490895.1 Thaumatotibia leucotreta | reverse complement strand
CAAAGGCTTGCATGGATATTTTATTATAATCATAAATAATACTAATAATACAAAATATAACCATAAATGTCACGGGGTAATTTTACACAAATCAACCTACTATTACGATAAGTTCATTGAACCATTGGCTTTGGGTGCTTATGTTATGGATACATTATGTAGGTACCTATGTTACTGACTGAAGACGAAAGTCTTTAATCAGTGTGTGTTGCCAGTGATGACATACGGTACTGAAACGTGGCCGCTTACAATGGGTCTCATAAGAAGGCTCAAAGTCACCCAAAGGGCAATGGAGAGGGCTATGCTAGGAGTCTCTCTGCGTGATCGGATTAAAAATGAGACCATCCGCAGCAGAACCAAAGTACCCGAAATAGCTCTCCGAATCGCTAAACTGAAGTGGCAGTGGGCGGGGCACATTGCGCGTAGAACCGATGGCCGTTGGGGCGGGAAGGTTCTTGAGTGGCGGCCACGTACCGGAAGGCGTAGCGTGGGTAGGCCCCCCACAAGGTGGACCGATGACCTGGTGAAGGTCGCAGGAGTCCGCTGGATGCGGGTGGCGCACAGTGAAAAAAATGCTAAGTTGGATTTATCAGATCTTTCGTAATTCTAACCGGAAATTAAGGTTGATTGGGTCCTATCACAAATATTTTTTTGATTTTACCAAACTTTTTATGTTGGCAGTTTACTAAATTAATTTGGTTGATTACACCAGTTTTTTGTTGATTTTACCAGTTGTTTGGTATAATGTACAATGTTCTTTGTTGATTTAACCAGAACTCTGGTATCGACTTCAACCTTTTTAGTTTTGTAAATTCGATAGCAAGGATTTGTTAGATATATCAAAGTTTCCTCGTAATATAGCCAACCTAAGTCACTTTGGTAAATATTTTTTTCAGTGCAGGACCGGTCATTGTGGCAATCTTTGGGGGAGGCCTATGTTCAGCAGTGGACGTCTTTCGGCTGATATGATGATGATGATAATGATGATGATGATGTTACTACTATTATCATAGTACTCAAATAAATGCCCACGCTAGGATTTCCAGCAAGGACCTTCATCTTTGTAGGCAATGTAATTAAGCTACGGAAGCCGTAATATATATTTTTTTTATAATTAACAAAAACGCAGCGATACACATTTAAAAATAGTATGTTTATAAATTCTCTTCGACAATAACAGTCAGATACTCGTATGTGTAGGACCTATGTTGTCACGATTCAATATCGGAATAAAATCCAGTTAGCTTTTGCTGGGTCTACTGTATTCATGGCCTAATACACGATACAGGCGGTTGTCCAATCCGTGATTTCACGATACGTGCGTTTGATGGCATTATTACCTTGTTTTCCAACCGTTACTGCAATTCGCGGCCGAGGCCGGACGGGAATAGCCCGTTTCGCTGCAAAAACTACGGGTAACTTAAAGTTAGGCTTTTGTTAAGGGTTACCGACTAATATAACACGCCAGTCACGGGGAACGTTAGCAACTTTATTGGGCCTCCAATTGTTACAAACTTTTTGGGTTTAAGATAAACTACCTTTAGCTTTTACAGCTCTGTGGGTATATTTTCATTTAAAATATGCCTTCAGTAGGTGCTGTTTTTATCGTTTGTCGTCGTTGTCATCACGTTCTAACACTTGAATATTTCAAGTGCAAAAGTGAAGCGAAGCAAGATAAACGTTAAAAACGGAATCATTGTTAGCCATCTCATTTCGAAACCACGCAGCTTACAAGGTATGGGTTAGTTAAAAATATGAAATATTAGGTACAATCGCCATTTTTGATAACTAGATATTTTGTTAAATTATGTACTCAAACCTATATGACTGACCGCTTCAAAATAGTTATTGTCTAAGACATATTCTATCCCTTACTCATTACTCAAATTTAAAAGATGTATGAGTTTAAAAATATCCAGCCTTAATTAAAGTAACGCTTGTATTATAAACCAGAGCAAAAATGTACGATTGCGGGAACAGTTTTGACCTAAAACTAAAGCGGCGGTGTTGATAACCCGTGCAATAAGCAAATTATTGCATTTTAATACTCGTCGTTTACGCCGTTCCACTGCCTGTCACCTACAGTTGCTCATTGGCACTCTAATACTCGTAGTTTGCGAGTTTTATCCGACAATAACTGTGCGATTACATGCTATGATTTAGTAAATATTTGTGTTTCACTATAATTTGATTTACATATTCAGGTATTAAATGAAATGCTGCATTGGATAAATGTGTTAGATACCCACAATAGTAACAGTCATGACATGAAAACTATCTGCTGTCTCATTATCCAAGTATCGCAAACTAACTTGCAACAATGTTTTACAACCAACGTTGGTGAAATTAGCACTTCAAAAACGACAGTAAACTAAAAAATACAATGATATTCAGTGTTAATAGTGATGGGATAAGTGGCTACAGCCTGCAGGCTGCATCGATACAACCTCCAGTCGATGTTGGTACGGCGGCCCGCGCGCGCGCACCTCACGCAATACCTACACTCTACAGCCTTTCGTGGAACAAGTGCGAATTACAGTTAAAAATGAGATATATAATTTTACTAACAATTTAACCGTTATCCATTATTTAGTGTCATTGTCATTTTTATTTAACACAATGTTGTGGCTCCGCAAAAATTCGCTGTCAAAATGACTACGAAAAGTTTTTTCACCGTCGTATTTGCTGTAACGGCAGCTGTAGTGCTTTCAGTCGACGCAGAATTTGTAATAAAAGGAAAAGTCAATAAACGGAACACCGTGATAAACGTTCATAACGACCCTCCACCCTGTTTTTATAACAACTCGATTTTCAAAAACAGAAATGCGTTAAAGCAAATAGTTACTGATTCAAGATACATCGTGACGGGGAAAATCTCTAGTGTTTTTAAAAGAAAAGTGAAGAAAGCGAAGTTGTACGTGTATAAAGTGTTGATAAGGCGAGTGTTGAAAGGTGACCTTGGTGTGTTGAGTGAGATATTGAACTTTGAGACAAGGACAAGCAACTCGTCGAATCGTGCGTACGTTTTGGCCGAGGGTGGAGCTTGGAGGAGGGGGTGCGCTAGCGCACGTGGCTGGTCGGCGCTACTCTTCATCAACGATGACTCGTCCGCAGCGCTTAAATTATTACTAGACCCGGTGCCCTTAAGCCTTGATCATGCACGTCAAGTAAAGGCTGTAATAAAAGGTAAGAATATTTGCAATGGAGATACGAATAGGTATAATTGAAATGATTTGTTAATGAGAGATTGGATTGAGATTAATCGCGCCATGATGTATGTGAAGTATTGTAGAGTAGAATTCTACATACAAAACCAATTAATAATAATGTCAATGTGTAAGCATTAGGAATAGTGATAGTCAATAACGTTATTTGTACATACGAAATATAATAACTATGAAGTATTGTTTTCTAACATATGTAATAAGTTTAATTACTGACCCATTCGATATTCACCTAATTTTTAAATACATACAATGGTGATAATTAATATTATCAAACATGGTATATTTATGTAACAAATAAAAAAAAATTAGTGTATCCACTAACTCGTCTTATTAAGACACCTAAATCCATGAGCAAAAAAATTAAGTATCTGAATTAATTACATAGATATGATTAGGTAAGGGAGGTGGGTGTTATTTCAGTGGATGTCTTATCCTTATACTGTGGTCTTACTAATACAGCAAATGGAAAAGAAGCTTTCAAGCTCAATTAATTTGACCCATAAAAACCTGAATTTCATTAGTCGCATTTTGTTTCACAAGTAAGCCACTTATAAATTCTACATAATATTATTATGTAAACGTACTTATGCAGTCCATTTCTGTGTAATTTCCCGGTGATGTACCGCCGGCGCTTATCTTACAGATCATTATCGGGTGTGAATTGTTGGGCCCATAGTTGGTCGGCACTTGTAATACCGTTAAGTCTGAAATGGATTTTTGGACATGACACTTACCTAATATTCTATGCATGTTTGATGGAGTTATACCCAACGTACCTACAAACCTGACGGTAAACTAGCGGCAAATATTTATTATATCCATTTTTGTGATACGAGTATTATGTGTTTACGAAATATTGCGTTATAATACTTTAATCGTTAGTGGTTTATAGTAAGGTTTATATGTTGCCCATACAAAATTTACTATTTTGATATTTCATATTCTCTACTATTTTTGCTTCATTATAATGAATATCTACCTACGTATTAAAACTTTATTCAACCAAACTTTTGTTCAACATGCTGGATATCTGTATAAAAGCCTAAACACAATCAAATAAGTCTAAAGTATTAATTTAAGTAACGTTCCTAACAAAGTTACTAATTAAATGCGGATCAACTCTAACTTACACCTTACCTTCGCTCGGTTTTCAATTTTATCATAGGTACCACATCCAGAGTTAGATACGCTTCGTAAAATTAACATGAACTCCTTAAGTCCGAAATGTATTCGTAGAATAGAGCCGTGGGTGGGGTCATATTGTGAGAAAACAAATCCCAAATTGTGTGACTGGTCTTCTAAACAAACATGAAAAATACATTATTCTATTTGATGATATTTATTGTACGTTCAAGCAAAGGAAGCTTGTGTCCATAATATCACACTAAAATTCAAATCACTGCGGACTAAGACATGATAAGCGAAAGATTTGTTTTGAGAGATAAACCCTTTGAAAGATATATTATTATAATAAAGACAAGGTCGGCAGTAGATAAAAACAAAGGACGACTCCTTTGGAACAAGGGTCCAATCCTGCGGGATTTGTCGCGCGTCTAGGGACGATTTAGTTTATCGGGACCACCGACGTCGGCGACCGCCGCTAACAAATTTATTGACACTCTTTCAATTAAACTCACCTATTATTACCACAAACAAGCGCAGCGGTCACAACAGAATAGAACACGATAAGTCGCCGCATGATTCTCTTATACATCCCGCTTGATATCACCCGCCGCCCGCTCCGAAAGCCGTAAAAGGAGATTTATTAAAACTATTTGGAAACTGATTCGATCGAAACCGAACGATTTGACATTTAGATAAAGAGTAAAATTTATTTTTCCCTCGGTTACGTCGCTTCGCTGGAGTGACAATGGAATAAAAAGGTTATAAAATGCGGCGGCTGCGGCCGGTCGCCCACGTCCCGCGGGTGTTGTTGGATGTTCATAAGCGCGCTGCATATCGGGCCTAGGCCAGTCGCAGCTGCCACGCTAGCAGATAAAATGCGACGACTGCGTTATTACGGTTCCTCGGCACTCGCGAGCACGTGTAAATTTCTATGTGAGAACATGGCAGATAAGGCGCCGCGTGGGCGCAGTGTCGGAGAAAACCCGGCCAAGCGCCGCAAGCCGCGGGCGCCACCGCCGTGCACGAACGTCGCCAACTTGCATTAATAATATTAATGTTTGTTTTGTATATTATACAAAACAAACATCGTTATGAATTCTATGCGGTTATCATTTCACATTAAAATCCGTTTTTGGGATCGATTAAAACGTAACAAGCAATAAGCTAATACCATTTATTATATCTATTGTAATTTATAGTACGCCCACACTCCAAAGAATACAAGCTTTTTTTACCATTGTTATTTTATAAGTTGACATAATCATTAGATTTTATTATATAGTCGTTTTAGGTATTTCGGCAGTTAACATCCTTTATAATCAATTTCCGTGTGATGTGATGCATAGTCATGCTTTTGTTTACGTACGGCTGAGCCAGGTAAGGGTGATAAATATAATCTCCTTAGAGGATGAAGGGGACGTGACTTAAGAATAAGACAATTTCGCTGACGCATTGTTTGGAGACTCGTCTAAAACCACGCCGTCATTACGTGTAGCTAAGACCTCTGTACATATCCTATTTTAAATCCAGTCCTTACTTGTCGGGGTTGCTCCGTCGAGAGTAGGGCTACATTTAAATGCGACCAGAATGCGGTCACGATTCACAATTTTCAAAATGTGCTTTTCCGTAAGAATACGTACGTAACGTCTTACACGACAAAATGGAATGGTTTAACTTGGTAAAGCGAGTTCAATACGGTGCGCTTGAGGACGCTACGGTATTCCCTGCCTGCATTTAGCTGAATAGAACGCTGTGATGGTAACATAACATGAATTCCAATTTAACGATGGACCACGGACTCTTTATTCCAGATCCCTGTATGCCGTACGTGCTACATTCTTATTCGGCCCGAATGTTCTGGACAATTCCGTTTACGAGATGCCTTTCTAACTGGCCAATTTCAAAGGCTCTCACTGAGTACGGTAACTTTAGACATCCGCTTAATTTACATATTTCTATTGTATCCAGTGGAGTTTCCATAAAATTTAACAACACCCGACTTCACGTGTCCTGCGAGAGCCCAAGATGCTACTTTATGAGCCTTCTCAAGACCGAGTTAAGGTTATGGCTATAATTCAGTTTTATGAAACCCCTTTCAGGTAACAAAGTGTATAATATTCCAAAAGTTCTCACATAACTTACGATATAACTAGTCAATAGAATATCTTGCGCGGAAAAAGAAAGCTCTGAATTGTGTGGATCTTGTATAGCTTTCATAGTAAAATTGTTTATCGTGTTATATTAAATTATTAATGCGGTAAGAAACATCCTCCAAAATTACTATAGGAAATACAGGACTTTAGGTTACCAAATCAGGTTAGAGGTTGTATATACTATGATGAGGTACCTTAGTCACCTACTTATATGTATTTATTTATCTTCTCGTACTTTCTAACTATATCGCTACCTACGCATATATGTAAGTCTAATAATAAACCGGTATACAATTTTATACTTTGCCTATTAGTGTTTTAACCAAAATAATGAAATATAACTATAACAAATACAAGAACTACCAATTATACCTAGTGAAAACTTATATAGTTAATAATTTTGTTTCTCAACCCACGTTTCTTCTCAAAAATCGGTTTAAACTGTTCTCAATAAGTAAGCTTTACATTTTCAATTTCAATATTTAGTATATATCAAATGATTTAAGAAGAAAATGGTTACGCCTAATAGCAAGTTAATTAAATAAACAAATGAAACCCGGGAAAGCAATATTCATTTCCTGTTTCTTGGAAGTCATTATCCCGTAAGTATTTTGATACTGAACATTTATTTTGTATTTGCTACATTTGCGTCCAAATACTGCTACACATTTATTTTACACTACACAAGATAAGATCCAAGTATTTCGTTTGATATTAAATTACCCCACGAGACGATACTTCATATACAATTGAATTATGTGCTAAAGTAGCATTAAATTCCAAGCGAATTTTAAGTAAGAGGCTTATCTTGCTTTTAAAGAAGCTGCAAGTGTAACATGAAATAATATTTTTTTATTCGTCAGCGCATTACGGGATGTTATGGCAATGAGAAATTTCTTAACACAGCTTTACGACTTCAATAACGAACTTTACGGCATTATTGCAGTACGTAACTACAGTAAAGGTCTAAAATAACGATAAAAATAACAGAAACATGTGTACATACGAGTAGCAATTTAATATTCCCTCGATATTAAATATTTGACTTTTTATCTTCGTGCCCACGAAAATCAAATTGGAAATTGACAAAAAACAACGTTAATTGTCATAGAGTCAAACAAATCGATAGGCTTAACCTTTAGGTATGAATGGTATGATTCATACAAGCAGGAGGTTAAACACTCACTACTTTTAAATTGGATTTTACAATTAAAGTCCAAAAGAGTATTAACTCCTTCGGTCTAATCAGCTAAAATCGTATTACTCGATTAGGTAAATCTACCCATATGTTTACTTCGCCTAATATGACCTACATACCATACATACCTGTAGGGTATTCTAATGCGAACAATTTTCTTCAGCGAAAGGAGAACGTAACTTGTAGGCAAATATAGAACTTCGAAGAAAGCTAACAGATTGCTAAAAGTTATTTAATCTCTTTATAGATTTCATCGTAAACTTTGTGGTGGCGTGTACAGTGGGGTAAATTCGGCTGCAATTCACTTAGCTACTGAAAACAGTGCGCAGCGTTTCAATTCAATTGAATTGAAGTTTTCTTGAAGCCAAGCAGGGAAGGCCCGTTCTCTTTATGACAGTGGCACCCTGCGCCGCCGTAACGGGGTTTACGACCACCACATCCCCTTTCTGGCGTATAGTTTCAAACTAAAACGGTTAAGGTATTTCTTTATAACGTTATGGAGCCATGTCGCCTTAGTTATGAAGGTTGAGGTTTGGGCATCTCTTTTACGTGTCTTTATTGAACACAGATGTTTTTTTTTGTTTTTCAACCGAGTACGCAAATACTCGTAGGTACATTTTGGAAAATAGATTTCTGAAAAATCGGCTAGATTTCGTATGAGTATAGAAGCTACCCATTGCAATTATCCAATCATTTTGGGTCTCAAATATAATCAAAATATAATTCGTCTCGCCGTTGGTCTACTTATATTGAATAGCGTGTGTGCAGGTTTTCGTGGTCAAACCATATAATGGATTGATTAAAAAGGAGACGTATCTATGTAAATTATAGGCTCAAATTGAAAGCTATAACACTCTGTACTTTTACTCTGTCAATATTCTATGGGATGTGACGATTGGGTCTTGTATTGTATGATGTACCTAAATATCTGTAATTTTAAATAATGAGCCTAACGACTGTAGCGGACTGAGGATAAGCTGCCTAACGATTTGCATGGGAAGCAAGATGTCAGACTACAGCAACCCGAAATGACGGGTTTCCCGGCCCGGTCTAATGTGAGTCACAACTTAAAATAATTCACTTGAAACCATGATTAAGTATTTGTTCCAATTGTTATCATCAAAGTACTAATGCTCGATGGACAAAGCAATTCCGTGACACATCTTAAGTGTTTAAACAAATTCTTAATATCTATCGGAAAAGAATATCAATCATTTGTCCCAGTGTTTTAAGACAAATGTTAAATTTTGTTTTCATTTAAAACACTCTTTTATCTGTTATTCCAATCTCTGTATCAATGACTTGGTGTTCAATATGGAACTGTGTTACCGCCTTATAAAGTCCAAATTTAAGGGAAATAATGTGTGAAGTTGTGACGGGATCAAGGCAGGTACGAATCGACCGACATTCCTTCGCTTTGTTGTAGACGGCTGCCCACGTGTTACCGGATGCAACTGAACCGTTTAGTGGAGTCCGCTGCCTTGGATCCGATTGGGTGTTAATATTTAATGTCATTGCTATTTGCATAACAAAAGGTATTTATGACGGTGCTTTCTATTCCAAAAATGTATGGGTGGCAACATTGGTCGGATGAAGCGTAGTAGGCTCTGTGCGCTATCAGTTTAGTTTTGATGAGCTAGAGAAAAACATTACCTTATACCTTGAAACTCACAATATATTAGGTAGTAAATAGGTACCAATAATTGTTGCCGGTACCTGTGTACCTACTATACAGGTTTATTTTAGGGTCATGATCTAAGATGAAAAAAGCAATAAGACATGTTTATTAAATAAGTAAAAAGTTACAAACTAAAAAAAAAAAAGGTAATACTGAGTAACTTTTCCCATGGGAACAAAATTTGATACGGGAAAAAATTCATGGTCCCATACTATTTGCCTGGTGAGGTCTGAGGTTTTCTATAAAATGCTGATTTTATTAAATATATTAGTAGTTGGTCCAAGGAAAATTGTCTATTTATCAGTTCTGTCTTACCTACTTATATCTATGTATATTTGAAAAGCGAATCACGTTTGCCCAACTGGGTCGATTACAAAAAAAAACATGGTTAACGGCTTTGATTAAAACAAAACGTCACTTTTTTGTGTTACGTTTGTATTACTAACTTTCATAACACAATTTTTGGTTTCAGTAATCTCTTAATTATTTTTGATAACAATTCAAACACTTTTTTGTTTCAATGCGTGAATTTTGAATTTTGCTATTTTTTTCTCTGCCCACCTTTTTTTACTATTGGGAATTCCGGGGAAATTTAAATGTGATTTCAAAATTCCTCGGCCATATTATACGAGTCAGAATCACGCAATGCATGTTGAAACAGTTGTGTCGGCTGTGCTTGTAAATTTTTCGGGTATTTTGTCTATTTCCCCTAAGGTATTTTCATTTACGTAAATTCATTAATGAGTGCCCACCTACATAAACATACCTACCTATATAACTTCAGATAAGCTCAATTGACAACCAACCAGTGCATTTATTTCAAAAAACACAAGAAAAAAGTATTACAACAATAAACATAAATTAAAAATAAAAAATTGCCCCAGGTCCTGCTGGGGATGTAGAGTACCCAGAAGGCTGGCCGCATTGCCGCGCTGGACTGCTATGCTGAGTATTTGTGCGAAATACTGGCCAGCCCTCTGGTCACCCGACGCCTCTATAAGGCGCTTAGAAATGTCCTTATAGACGCGACGCGCACTTGGCCCCACACGGCCCCAAAGTTAACCCCAAACGCGGCAAAGATGTAGTTGCTACCTAGGGGGACCTGCTGTAAATATGCGTTGGAACCAGTAATTTTATCTCCGTACTTATAGATTTTAGATTTTTATAGTAAACATCTACCAAATAATTGATGTATTTAAGTAGCGAGGCAAAGAAATTTTTTCTAGTACTTTTTCAGTCATAGCTAAAACCGAATCTTCATATCAATTATTTATTATGACAAGCGAAGCGAGCAAGAGTGTTTTGTTGAAAGAAAGATTTTTAAAATCACTCTTTATTGTATGAGTTAGTAAAATCAGTCTTTAACTGAGACGAGTCTATAGTTGAGTAAAAATCCCAGCTTAAACTAGTACTCACCAAGACACTTTTCGAAAACGAGTTTTAGTCATCGAGTGCACGTTTTTTGACTAACAATTGAATAATTCCAATGAGTAGCCATGACTCGTCACTATGGTCGTACGTAAGCCAGCCGAGTACGTATCTCTAATGATGCCATCAATAATTAGAGGAATATTAATATAATGATGTCAAGATCTGGAGGTTCCTTGTACCACGCCCACCAAAAGGTGGGTAGGACATGATTTATTTATAACAATGCTGCGGGGGCTCCATTATTGTAACGCTTAAAATGATGAAGTAATAGAGGTGTTTACTAATTATTATTCTTTATTGTTACAGGTACGGTAATGTCAGCTTTATCAAAGGTTAAGTTTTTTTAATATCTACCTAACAAGTTTTTTTGGCCTATGTAATATTGTATGTTATAAAAATACGACAACTCTAAAAACAAATACATCATTATGAAACTAACTATACTCCTATTACTCCTGTATAACTATATTCGTATGTGAAGGGCGTAAGTTTATTTTGTTAGTCCTTGACACATTGCGATAAGTTTCTTACTGGCACCGCTGTGCCGCTCTCGTTGCTCGATCTGTCTGTTTGACGTGTTTTGCCGTATTCATCATTTAATGCCACGAAATATCAAAATGGTCATACCGAATTTGTGACTAATTTTGGTATTATTTTGATAAATCATAAATCCTAGTTACTATTGGGGCCATTGACAGGGTTCTATTGCAATTTTCGAGTATAAACGCGTATAAAAATAATATTTATATTGTTATACAAAAACGTCTGTCACTGACCTAGCGGTTTTTTTTATAATTATTACTGAAGTAAACTGAAATGTCTAATGTTATTGTATGACCTTGTAATTTCTTAATCATACTAATCGTATACGGTTGTCACAGTATGTAATTTGAATTGGTATTTATATTAATTACCTATTTATATTACGTGCCTAGCATGCCACAAAATCGTTTGCTGTACAATAATGCATCCAAGACAATCTACATTCAAAGAACCAACTTCAGTTAATTGATGATATCCTAATACGTTTCAATTATACCCCATTTCAATTAATAATTTCTGTTTGGTTCTATTCCATTTCAAGCTAGAACAGATCTTGGCGAACATTAATCCGATTGGAGGCATCCCACGCAGTGGTGTGCTTTGTAGACCGTTTCAAGCAGCTAATGAAAAGCCCTTCGGATCGGAACATTACAATGTATTCAACGTTTGGGGGCATGCACCCGTGAATGCGACCGTCGCTGGCAGGAGTTCGCTTGTTTAGTCTAAAGCAAAGTCTTCACTTAGTAAATAATAAGTTAGAGAGCTGGGGCTGGCTTTCGCGGAGTTGTGTTTACGCGGCCCGTCGTGTTGACAGTGCGCTGCCACTGACGGTACTCCTGCGCGGACCGACAACTTTTACCCTTTACTTTCTTGTTTATCAAGAGAGGCGAGTAACCGGAAGCTGCTTAAAAATGACCAACATTCCCATTATGCTTGCCTGTAAAATTGTTAGAATAAAATATTTAAAATACAGCTTCAAAGGATTACAAAGGTATAGGTACCTACCAATTTTTTCATGTTTAGGTTACGTATATAATATCCCAAATAAAAATAAAAAAAAAAGGTATAAATGATTAATTACTCCAAATATTTGTGTTAAATATTTTTAAATTGGTTTTTGTCCTATCTAGTTGCTAGTTAATCCGCAGTACCTACCTACTATTTGAATCCATAGAATGTATACCGAAGCCTGATATTAAATACTATTCTTAAGATACAGAAAGCACTGCGTCGTTGTATTTGTAGTTAAAGATCGGATCACACCGCAATGTATACTCAAAACAGCAAGCCAATACAACACGAGTACACATATAGAGATACAAGGAATGTAAAGCTGGGCATATTTTTCGTAAACGCGAATTCAAAAAGCAATCTTATTGGCATGTTTGCATGCCTTTCCAGTGTAAGGCCTTGTCAAATACCTACTGACAACAATACTCAAACCAGTAGCGGTAAATTGGATTACCGTATATCAGAGAGGAAAATAGCATTACTTACCTGTAAGATTTAAGGCGAATAAAAATATAATTTTTTGAATTAAATAGGCACCGTGGAATAAAATCGTACAGTTCAGTTTTATTTATCTTAGACAATAGTTTAAATCACAAAAAATAAACAAACAAGCCAAGGTAAAACAGAGCCGTAAATAAAAAAATCTTTTTTCAAAATAATAAACTTATGCTCCATATGGATGGGTACTCTTATGTATATCACTTACTGAAGCCTTCTTGAATCTATAAACATATCATAGTTGTTACCTAAATAACAATGTAAAAGTATAATAGGTAATGTCCCTTGATGCGCTCATTAGTTACTTACGTACCTATTCAGTCAAGTAAAGGATAGAACAGAATGCCTATAGGTACGGGTTGCGAATGACAAAATTTTAGCACCTAGGTAATATTTAATGGTGTAATCAGTATATTAGCTCTTAGCATGCACACAGTCTACAAAGGGAGGTGAGACGTGGGTAATCACTCTCGGACACAACATCGGCATTAGTTGACACATTCCACCCCGCTGAGCAACGACAGTGAGCCCACTTGGCCCTCAAAGCGTTCAGTCAGCTAGCCAATAACTATTACGACAACAGTAACTTAGTGTATCCTTACGAGTAGTAGTTCCGTAAACACGGGACCTACTTTAGATATTCTCTGTCTGTAGGGACTGATACGTTTTAAATTAGATAACAAACTCAATCGTGGCATCTTTAGGACAATATCAGCATTCGTTGTGTGTCACACAGCCCCAACAATAAACAAAACAATGAGTTTACTTTACCAACAAACATTGATTCATATTCATACGGCTCGAAATCCACTTTGGTTAAATATCTCTGAATGCCACTACTATATAAAAAAAAAGTGACTACAGTAGATGAACGAACTTTTGTCTCTAAGACATACTCGTAGTGTACACCTATCGCTGTGGAAAGCCATGCGGGCGTCTAAGTGCTCACAATGCAGTTTTAACCTGTCTTGTTTTAGAAAGACATTTAGGTCCAAGTATGTATGTACTTATATATCTAATGCTATACGTAGAGCTTAGAAAGATTTTTTTCTCGCCAATTTAATATTTTCCCAAAGCTCCGTGCCCATTCAGTGGCATGAACTCCAGAAATGAAGTAACAATATTATAAATATCAATTTATTGAATTCAATTCTATGTTGCCTATACAGGGTGGTCCAAACCTTGACGTCAAAAAATTTTTTTTAGGTTCCCTGCGTCATGGGCTATCAGAATATACCCCATGTATGTTAGCCGATTTTTTGTAGTTTTCGAGTTATGAATTTTTGAAATTTTTTTTTTTTGAGAAATTCTGGAATGAAGAAATTTATTGATAAAAAAAAACTATTGGATTGTTTTTAATATTTTCTTTTTGTAAACGTATTACTACAAATAAAGCATTTGCTGACAAAAAAATTAGCGTCCTCACTTTGATACAAGTAGGATAAAAAATACCTAATTCAAAATTTTACGTTAAAAATGCATCAAAATAGGATAAATGTACGTAAATAAAAAAAATAAAACATATCCCAAGGATTGTTGGTAATGTAAAGACTGCCCCTGACCTTAAAACTTCGTAAAAGCAAAAAAAATATATACAAAAAAATAATAATAATGAGGATTTTTCGGAGTAGTCGGTCAAATAAACTTAAAAAAACTTAAAATTTTAAAGTAGTAAAAAATGACTTGAATAACTACACAAATTGAGTTTTCGTGGTATTTTCTGTCTTTGTTTATTGATAAGAACAACAAAACAGACGAAATTTCACTTTATTTTGAAATTAAAAATGTAGAAGTTTTTTTTTAAGTTTATTTGACCGACTACTCCGAAAAATCCTCATTATTAAGTATCACTTTTTTTTTGCTTTTACGAAGGTTTAAGGCAGCCTTTACAGTATTAAAAATCCTTGGGATATGTTTTATTTTTTTTATTTAAGTAAATTAATGTTATTTTGATGCGTTTTTAGCGTACAATTTTGAATTTGGTATTTTTTATCCTACTTGTATCAAAGTGAGGACGCTAATTTTTTTGTAAGTAAATGCTTTATTTGTAGTAATACGTTTACAAAAAGAAAATATGAAAAAAACCCAATAGTTTTTTTTTATCAATAAATTTCTTGATTCCAGAATTTTACAAAAAAAAAAATTTCAAAAATTCATAACTCGAAAACTACAAAAAATCGGCTAACATACATGGGGTATATACTGATAGCTCATGACGTGAGGAATCTAAAAAAAAATTATTGACGTCAAGGTTTGGACCACCCTGTATACATAATGATTTTTTTCATATTTTTTGACCCACGAATCAAAAGTAAGGGAGGAGACAATTTTTTTATTCTGTAGCGGTTATCTCTGAAAATATCGATTTAGAAAAAAAAACTGACTACTGAGACCCTTATTATTTTTAAAAGACTGTACTTATTATTTTTAATATACTATAGGATTACAGCATAATAAAAAAAAAATCACGCCACTTTACGTGTAGAGGAGGTACCCGAAAAAAAGTTAGTTCTATATTTTACTCTACGACTTTGTCGGCATGATTAATAATATAATATGTATAGGGTAAGTTGTGGATGAATGACACAACTGAATTTCAAACCATTGTATCTCCGGTGTTTTTGAAGTTACGAGTGAGATATTGTGTTCGAAGATAAACAATTTAGTTGGCTATCGAATCGCATTCTTGGTTTCTACTTATTTTCAATAGTATATGTGTTATAAAATTTTAAACAAAAAATGAGATTTGTTTCATTGTGTCCTCGTACATGTATTCAATGAAACACCTGAATTTTTACATTGAAACAGATGTAATAAATCCAATGAACTATGAAACAGACTTAACCAACATTGGAACTGTGTTATATGAAACATTATATATAAGTACGCTTGCAATGAATACAAAATAAAGGAAAGTTAATAATAACGGTAGGCTGGAGTAGGTTTAGTTTAGTAGGATTCCAATTTGTTAAATGATTAATAATACCACTGAAAGACACATGAATCCGAAAGACTGTTTCATTGTATACAACCCAAGTTTCATTGTAACTTAACAATGTCGTCGATAACTGCGACATATTGCAAAAAAGTTATGTTTTATGTGTCCTCGTAGTATGACTGCAACCCAGTCGAACGCGGGAGGGTCCTGGACATCTCCACGATAGATATCATACACTTTGTGACAACATAAATATCATGTTGTTTTATTGTGTACGTATGTTTTATTGTTAAACATATTACTTAAACTATTGCCATCAATGAAACATGGAACTTTTTAAACTGTCCTATCTCAGCCAATTTGAAAGTTAAAAATCGTATATTTTGCCATAAAATAGACTAATAGTCATCATTCTTTATGGTATGTAAAAAAGTGGCTCTAGTTCTGAAAATTGCGTATATATTCTTAAAATGTTTTAGAAAAAAGTATATTGTTTCAATGTGTACTAATAAATAGTGTTCAGTGAAACACCGTGAGCTGTTTCATTGTAAACAAAAAATATCACGGGTAACCAACATTGAAACAGAGTTACATAAACAGTAGCCAAATATGTTATTATATATTATGTGGTTGTTCTTAGTAAAAAGTACTGATTCTTGGGAAGATTAATTTATCAACGAATCTTTATGTCATTGGCGCATTCAGCAACCGAAAATTTTAATGAAAACAATGATATATGAATACAATATGTAGTAACAGAATGTTTTAAAAGATAAAAAATATGTTTTATGACCACTATTACTACGCACATAATTTTACGAAATAATTAATATATAATATAATTATACTAGTCAACAAAAAATATTAAAAATGTACTAAGTAGACTCTCTTGTACCACCCGGGTTTAGCCACATAACCAGGTATTCACCAGCAGGAGCTAAAGTGACCATTTTATTGTACATGTAAAATTTGTCAATCTAGCTACTGGTCAGTGTTTAACCCTAGGTTATACAAGTGGGCCTTAATAGGTAGATAATGAGGTGCTAAACATGAAACATGTTTAAATGAACAGTCTCATAGAATAGTAACCTTTTGCAATTTCACATTTGGTGTACAATAAAACTATACAGTAGTATAAGATGGAAGACCTCGATCAGAAATGCCCATACTCTTCCAGGAGCAGATTGTGGTTCGGACCACCAATTGCCGATCGCAAAAGTGAAACTTAAACTAAAATCAGCTAGAAAGGTGAAGAAACAAGCAAGGTTGGAGGTGAAAGATACTACCAAGTTTAAAGCAGCACTCGACAAAAATTGGGATCAGTGGACGAACGCAGAGTCAATCGAGCAAGACTCAGACGAGTTATGGGCAAAATCGAAGGCTCTCATAGAGAGTGCTGTAAAGGAGTGCCAAACTCCTGCAGTTTCTCGAAAGCGACAATACTGGATGAGTGACAACACCCTGGCATTAGTTGAGGAGAGGCGAAGAATAAAAGCAATGGGCGCTCCTGTGGCTTCGATAAATGAAATCTCTGCTAGGATCCAAGCTGGCTGTAGGCGTGACATCAACTCCAAGCTACGTAACATCTGTGCCGAAATCGAGATTCACGCTGACAAATATGAAACCAAGGATCTTCATCAGAAAATCAGGTCCCTCACAAAAACCCTCTCTTCCAAAACCTGGGCTATTGAGAACTGTAATGGCGAGCTGGTTACAGAGATAGATAGGATATCCGAAACATGGAAAGACTACTGTCAAACGCTATTCCAAGATCCATACTCTCGAGAGTTCTCCTCAACAGAACCTGTAGAAACTGATTTGGAACCAGATATTCTTCTAGAAGAAGTCCGTGCTGCAATCAAACACCTAAAAAATGGGAAAGCTACTGGCACAGATGTTATCCCAATAGAAGTTATCAAGGCGGCAGGAGAACATGGTGTCCAAATGTTCTATACGCTGTGTAATAAAATCTGGATGACCAGCACGTGGCCAAAAGAGTGGGTTCACACAGTTTTCGTTCCTCTACATAAGAAAGGTTCTACAAAGACATGCAGTAACTATAGACTTATTGCCTTAATATCCCATGCAAGTAAATACTGCTGCATGTCTTGAACGAGCGACTTAAAACATTCCTCTCAAAAGAGATTGCTCCCGAGCAGGCTGGCTTCGTCAAGGGTAAAGGGACGCGCGAGCAGATCTTCACGGTGCACCAGATTATTGAGAAAGCTCGTGAATTCAACAAACCTACGTACATCTGTTTTGTTGATTTCTCCAAAGCGTTTGACTCAGTAAAGTGGCCGATTTTGTGGAGATCTCTAATCGACATGGGTACACCAAAACACCTTGTCCACTTACTCAGGTGCCTATACGAAGATGGAACAGCATCTGTCAGAGCAGACGAAGTCTTATCGAGCCACTTCCATCCAAGCGCGGGAGTACGCCAGGGTTGCATAATCTCACCTCTGTTGTTTAACATCTACACAGAGATGATAATGCGGATTGCCCTTGAGGATTGGACGGACGGCGTAGTGATCGGTGGTAAGAGGATCTCAAATCTAAGATATGCGGACGACACAACCTTATTCGCCTCTAGTGCTCGACATATGGAAGATCTACGGCGAAAGATGGAAGCCACTAGCCTTGAATTTGGGTTACGGATAAATCGCGCTAAAACCAAGATGATGATCGTCGATCGTGCCAATAACAACTCGCCAGAGGTTACACATATAGGAGATTGCGAGGTCGTCCAATCGTACATCTATCTTGGGGCGTTGATAACCAACGAAGGCGGATGCGTGGATGAAATCAAGCGACGCATGGCGATCACTAGGTCTGCAATGGGGAAGATGAAAAAGATATGGGGGAACAGAAACATTACCAAAGCCACTAAGACCAGGCTCGTGTATTGTCTAATATTCCCTATATTTTTGTATGCATCGGAAACGTGGACTCTGCGGGAAAGCGAGAAGAAGAAGATAAACGCTCTAGAGATGTGGTGCTGGCGGAAAATGCTTGGAGTGTCTTGGACAGAGTTTCGCACAAATGTGTCCATACTAGAAGAACTCGACATTAAACAGCGCCTCTCATCAAAAGTACAAGCGCGTATACTAACCTTCTTCGGCCACATATCCCGGCGTGACAATAACTCCATAGAGCGTCTCGCAGTGCAGGGAAAGGTTGAAGGTACCAGAGCACGCGGAAGGTCTCCAATGAGATGGACAGACCAGATCAAGGCAGCAACAAACTACCCCGTTCATGAATGTACCAGAAAGGCTGCGGTTCGTGAAGATTGGCGCCGCATCACGAAACTTGTCACTCGTCGGAACACTGATTGATGACCACGACCACTCTAGCGAGAGTGCAACGACTAAGAAGGAGAAAACTATACAGTACACAACGAAACATGGACCTGTTTCATTGTACATTACATAAAAATGTTTCATTGTGAGACACCAGGGTATTATTTTAAACTATATAAAAAAACGAGGCCAAAACTTGAACTAATTTTAAAAGTATTTAGCTTAAGATAAACTTGAATATACACGGTGGAATTTAATCGGTGAACAGGAACCCATTTTTCTAATTCAGTAATCGATGGCGGTCACGTTTATGTAGTACTTAAGTGGAACCAAGTTTTTTTTAGCATAAAAATTTTTTATGTTGAAATTAAAATTTATTGTCACCCTACTAATGGTTTAGTCTGAAAAGTTTAATACCTCTTTTCAAACCTATCAGCCATAGAAACTTAAAACATAAATGAGCAATAACCACTCACATGCTTTAATTTTTGCGATAGACTCTATTCCTATGTAAAATAAGAGCGATGCATGGCTGATAGTTTGAAAAGAGGTATTAAACTTTTCAGACTAAACCATTAGTAGGGTGACAATAAATTTTAATTAAAGTTTAATTTCAACATAAAAATTTGTTATGCTAAAAAAAAACTTGGTTCCACTTAAGTTCTACATAAACGTGACCGCCATCGATTACTGAATTAGAAAAATGGGTTCCTGTTCACCGATTAAATTCCACCGTGTATATACAATACGACAAAAATATAAATACTACCAAACTATTCTCTGTATTCTTGCAAAAAATTACGAAATATAAATAAAAATGTTTACTTTTCCTGGTTCAATTCGCTTTGAAGCATGTAGCGACGTGCTCCTTCTGCGATCGTCGCTCGCACCCTGGGGAGTTGTGGAGGGTCCCTAAGCTCGTCCTTGTTTGATAGACGGGGCTAGCCGTTAAGGTCAGGTTTCCGAGATATCGCAAAGTTTCATTGTGTCCGTTTGTGTCAATGTTCCACAACTAACCCTACCTATATCAAATTGCACATTTCTAGTACTCATGCCCACTACTGCGAACAGACAGACGGACCGACGGACAGACGAGTATGGCGAAACATACGGGTTCCTTGCTTACTACGGAACCCTAAAAATGCATGCAAATTTTTACTAAGTCATTAGGACTGTCATTAGTATGAGTATGAACCAGGGTTCGAATTCAGAAAGACCTAAAATAAAAACCATCATTTGAATGATACGCAGTAGATCTAACTATTATCGTAATAAGAAATAAGTTCGAATATTCGGAATATAAAGTAGTAAGTACCTACCTATGTAAGATAAAAATGAAACTTTTGTCATAAACATGGTACGAAAACTAATTGGGGCTTGGCAAGTTAGTATAAATGTTTAATTATAGACAATGAAGTGACTGACCCTAATCAATCTCGAATCGCTTCAGTAGCCAATGTAAGCTGACCTAGGCGTCAATCACACAGAGCAGTTGAATAGCTATTGTGTGGTCTTGGAACCGACGTTACACGGCGCGACACTCGTATTTGTCTAATGAGGCATAGCTAGAATCGTAAACGAAACTTGCGTATTGCATAATGTAACCACGTATTGTATTCCTCTTACCTTTAGCAATTATAACTTTATTCAAATAACTTTTTACCCCGTATTTCAGAAAGTAATACGTTCGGTCTAGTAAATAATTTACTTACTACCCAACTATAGCCGAAACTTCCAAACTATGGTCTAAGACAAAATCTTCTTCATCAGTGTCTTCGATTAAGTGTAGTTATTATTTAATGATGCCGTTCTCAGACAAAATCTCCTCATAAATAGTTGAAACAATTAAATAAATAAAAAAAGGTTTTCATTGATGGTCAATTATTATTTGAACTTGTTGATCAATTATAGTACTCGAATAGTAATAAGGTTTTATGAAGATCAAACTATTTAGTTTTGTTTATCTTACTTATAATAAAAAATATTGAAGAAAATATTATGTATTAAATTTCGAATTTGGTCACATAGTTATCTGACAATAAGTATGAACCAAGTGGGTTATCTGTCTTAAACAGTTAGTGTGAAACAGTGATATCAGCAGCCGCAATCTGCACACGTCGTACCACGTTACGTGTTTACGGTGCAGAGAACTTCACATATCGACTTGTACCAGTAGCCGTACCATGAGTTGGAAAATAAAGAATACGCTAGGTTTTACTCGATACGTAATGCATTCTATCGCTATCGCACTGATATACTAGAGCGAGCGCGATGGCTTGCTTCACGTATCGAGTAAAACCTAACGTTACCGATACTTGCAAAGTCATGGCACTCATGGCATTGCAAGCTAGCCACTCAGGTATACAGCAAGGTACCTTGCTACTTGAACAATGGTATTTCAGCACTTTGGATGCCTTATTATCTTACCAAGATTGATAAGTTTATAACTTGAGGCATTAGCTATAAATTTTGACTTAGCGACTTCAAATATATTGTTGCGTAGATAATTACTAATGTATGATTTCCAGTTTGCATGGCGCTATAAAATTTTGATATCACTTTCGATAGTAACAAAAATTCAAATAATATGGCCTGATCAGCAATTTTTCGTTCAAGCTGGAAAGCTCGTTTGCGATCCTCGATCCTGATTTATTTACCATCCTTGAAACCATTTTTCACTTCTTGAGAGCTATTTGAAGGTAATATATCTTATAGATTATTTTGCCTTGCTGCAGAAGCTTGTAATATGTAACGAAGAACGGTGGGTCAAACGGTGATAATCATTGAAATACTTCTATAGGTATATTTGAGGGAGTAACTGCATTTGAGTCATAGATTTTTTCTATAATATGTCAGGAGGCTATTGCAAAACAGTTGTACACATAAACAAAATTTGAAGACACATTTTTATGATACGAAGTTACAGCATAAAATATAGTTTGTGTGACTAAATTATGTAACATAATCGAATCGCCGTAGTTTTTGTTTAGATAAAACCCGTATTTATTTTGCAATCGACCTATCAATATTAATTATTTAAATTATATTTTTGAATCACAGAAACCTAATGTCACAAAAATTCTTTCGATTTGAGAACCGTTTAAAACCTGTTAAAATAGTTTAGTTGTATGTCAACTTAATACCATTCTCTAATATTGTAACTAAAATTAAGTTCGTACATATATTTTTGTCGGCATTTTAACCTCATAATCCTTAGTAGTACTGCCTACGAAGCTTTTATAGTATATAATAAGCGATAATAAGAAATAATGCAAAATAACTAAGGAAATGAATGTAAAGTTACAATTTAACTTTACAAGAACCGTGGCAAAAGGAAACGTTTGTGAAGCAACATGCACTAAAATTACTTTTAAATAGAATAACTTAACTCTCACACATGAAAGCAATCATAAATCACGCGACACGAAAATATATTGTAATCTAGCGCCCACGCTTAGCAATTAGGTTGGGAAAATTTAAATCCTCGCATTGTTGGATTGAAACATAATATATATGTATAAAGTTACTAGATGTGAGGATTTCCTGACATGATCGAAATTTTACGAGTAGGTAGTGTGTATTTTTGTTTCAAATGATGGGAAAAAATTCAAAGAAGACTTTGACTTTTTTAGGGTGTTTTCCATTTTTTATTGCATGTACTGGGTATTTGAAAATTATATAATTTAATATGTTCGTTTAAAGAACCTAACGCAATTCGGTACCTATAGTTATATAAGCTCACTGCACTAGTTGTAATTGGGTTTACTGCATACAATATATTAAATTTAAACGAGTATCTAGTGGCGCCAAGCCTCATGGGTATCTGGGTTGTGAAAATGGTAGAAGCTAACACCTACTTGAACGAGCCAGTCTATATTTAATGTCTGTGAATGCAATTCTTTAGTCATCTAATTCAAGCATCAAGAGTGATTCAAGAGGAAGGTTTTAGTATCAGCAGGTATTGTACCCATGCAAAGCCGGGCCGGGGCGCTAGTAAAAGTATTAAAATAACTAATTTACAAGAATAGGAATGGTCGTATTGTTATGAGAAACGTAAAAGGCATGTTATTAAATCAATTAATGATATATGTGTATAATATTTAAATTAATTAATTAATTTCTTTGATTTAGATATATTATAACATAAAAGTTAGTCATTGATGACACCATCGATAATTTGTTATAATTGACAAAACACACGATTATTTAATGCCTCCTCTATTTTGAACTTCTGTTTGTGCAACACGAAAAATTACAAATAATTACGAATTTAAAAATTGTAGAAATCTTTGAATAAAAAAAACTCATTAAACGTAAATTAATACAAAAATAGGTAATATTTACATCGATTGTTTTTCTTATGTAACAAATACTTGAGTTGATATTATTAATAAAGTCTATCAATTATTCTTCTACTTTCATCGGATCAGGCAAGGTCCGACCCCTAGGGAGTTCGATTTCATGGAAATATTTTGTCATACTTAATTAAAGTATCTAATCTAATTGATTCTCGGCCTCGATTTAGGTTCAACATACCTGTAGCTTTACTTTGCCATGAAACATCACAAAGTTCTAGTTCGTAGTTATATGTATTTCATCGCTATCATCATCATCATCATCATCATCAGCATCAGCCTATGATAGTCCACTGCTAGACGTAGGCCTCTCCTATTAACTATGCGTATAAATGCATTAGGAGGTAAATGCCCATAATCGCCACGCTGGGCAAGCAGATTGGCGATCGCAGTAATGTGTCGACTATGATGGTGCTGCTGACCATCATCAATATTTTATCAAATAGTGGTGAGTGACACTTCAATCCCTTAGTCGACTCTTACGACACCCGCAGGAGGAGTTGGAGTGGTGACAAATGTATTCTTACTGCCGTCACCACACGGCTGTGGTCTTCATCGCTATACTTCGAATGTACTACAGCAATCAATACATGGAAATGTCACCCTCTTTTACTCAGAGTACGGGTGTTTTTTGCATAAATTGAGTGTTGCATATACGAGGTTGAGTTAGTATTATCGGCGATTTATGCTATCACTAAATAGTTAGCACTAGTCACGATTATTTATGAAATGATTTTCAATTGCGTTTAATCATTCGACAGGTCCGCACGCAATGTACGGGCAGTTAATCACCGACTTGGGCGATTGGTTCGCAGTCGGCTAGTCCGCCCACACCTCTAGAGTGGCGCCAAATGCCAGATACCAGTCAAAGATACGGTATCATTAAATACCCTCCGCGTGGGTCACGTCGGATACTATACGAAGAGGAATGCAACTTGGAATAATGTAAATTGTGACTGTACATCTAAATCTTAATATACATTTATAACATGTTACTCAATATTTGGTCAAGACGAAAAATATTAATATTTTTAATTACTGGCGTTAAGTAAATCGTTCCGTATTTTACCTACATTTGGACGATTTATATTGTGCATGCAGATGCTAACAAAATACAGTGTGTGGCCTTTAACACGGGAGAAAAATGAAATGAGTGATATTGTCATTCAAAGCTATGGACCTTTAGTACTGGATCTTGGCATCACGATGTCGTAGCTTGTCAGTCGCAAGACATCTTGATAGTATACCAGGTACGAAGTCGTAACAATAATTTTGTTTTTATTTTTACACTAATTTGTTACGGTTTAAAAAAAAATGGTACATTTTTCAATGATTCAAAAATGATAAGTTATTGATATTTTTTAATTCAAGTAAATGAACCCATAATAATGAAAAATACATAAACAAAAAATATGTGGAAATGATTGTTGATCAGCTTATTAATGCACCGTTTAAATTTTCGCCCCGGTTGTAGGCCACACACTGTACATGCATATGCATATAATGTATACCAGACCATATACATATAATTCGTAATGTTTTGAATTTTAATACATGTATAAAAACTGGTATGTTTTTATTTACTTTAACTTTATATACCTACATGAAGTTCATGTACATTATTAATACAATCACATAAAGAGGTACCTAATGAGAAACATTGGACATTACGAGTAGAAGTGCAAACTTACTTCAAGGGTGAATAATGTACCTACGTGCGAAAGCAGAGATTCCTTAATGCTAAATTAGGAAGCTGGATGTGATGGAATTTGGGACGCGTCCGTGTTAATTTAGCTACAGATCCGAGCGAAGCTGCTTAATAAACTGAACTATTTTCCGATTTAAGTGAGCTAGGAATTCGAGCTTCACTCAGAGCGTAATTTCACAATGTCTATTGATGTGTCTTGTGAAGTAACGCAAAAGCAACAAACATTGGAATTGATGAGAGGTTGTTGATTCTCAAGGTCTTATCACTTTGTAATAGAATTTATTTTATCGGACTTTTTTGAAATAATGCATTATAATATAATTTAAAAAGAGAATATATTAAACCGCAATATTGATAAATGCGATGAATTAATTTCATTGAATTGACTTTCAGTTAATCCGATTGATGAACAACGTTATAAAACCGACAGTTTATTTCAAATTTATGTTACTAGAATTCAGCTCAACGTAATGCTACCTATGGGTATAAACAATTGCTTTATAATTATAGAGAAAATAATGTCTATTAATGTTTGTATACTTTTGTATTCAGTCTACTCAGTTAAAAGAAATATTCCGCACTCAATGATTATGCTCGTATTCATGCAATCTAGATGAGAGACGCTTTAAATTGCAAAAAAGGCAAACCCCGCTTTTGAGAAAGCGATTTCTCGAAACGCTTTACAATACGCTCCCGAGCATTGTGTTGAGAACTGGGCGTTTCCTTCGAAGCCTGTGAAGCCTTTATTCTTGATAAATATTTTTTTTTATATTCAGGAACAGGAACATAACAAGGGATTATATGTAGATACTTACACAGTTAAGCATTAATATAAGATTGATTAAATTGCTCCTTGCATATTATGTAGCCTATGAAAATATCAAGCTTGTAATGTTTGTTTCAAATATGTAAAAATCCTTTTAGTTTACATTAATTTCTGTATAAGGAGTGTATTTTTATTAAGTACGCACATAAACAATGCAAAACCACAGGTATCTACTTATAATATGTATTGTAATTTCCACAAATTCATCATAATATGAAGTGTATAGTGTACAGCGGAAAACCCACAACTTACATGTTTCCTGCATGGGCAAATCCACGTCGTAATGATTGATGATGAAAATCATAATTTCAAATCATACTTAAAGTCCATTGTGTTAAAAAACGGAATACATTATGAAATCGTATGGCAGAGTGGCTTATCTCAGATGTGTTCAGGCTGGGTTGATTGCGGCGGGGAGTAATGACTTAATACAATGCTTTCACGGAAATTGTGCACCATTACGGGGCCACGACATATCCTACCCTATCATTAAGGCGTCATCAACTTAAACTTTAATCTAAAGTTGTGGTGTATTGTTTATCTTTCATTTTTAATGTCAGTTTATTCATGCTGAGAAATGCCTGTCTAAATATTTGTTTCTAAAAGATAATCATCGTAATCGAAACAGATTGCCCTCATAATGTGGTACCACGTATATTATGTAGTATCCACAGGTATGTACGTAATATATGTGTCTAAAGAGTGTAAAAGGTTCAGTAGCGCCTAGTAATCAGCTACCCGTACTTCTTAAGTTGAGGGGTTGTAGAGGGCCGCCCATGAATATTAAATACATGTATCTACGCCACTCCCCTCTAATGTACACTGCGAAACCTATTAAAATGTGTAATTTATGTCTCGTACCCGTATAACTGCATGTTCTTACTTATATTCTCGCGCCTAAAAATTAGATTATGTTCACATGACATACGTTTTTAATAACAGGAGTTGGTTTTTATTTTCAAGAAACGTAGCAGTTTTTCATAGGGATCATGAATTATAAGTAGATATGTTATGTGAAATTACCATATAGCTAACAAGTTAATTCGATTAATATCATAAAATTCGTGCCTAATCTTTTTTTTTTTTTTATACCACGTCGGTGGCAAACAAGCATACGGCCCGCCTGATGGAAAGCAGTCACCGTAGCCTATGGGCGCCTGCAACCTCAGGGTGTCACATGCGCGTTGCCGACCCAATAAAAATAACGTTGGCACAACAAATAAGTGGCTCCACTCCACCTGATTCTAATCGAGTCAGGAATTTAGTAGAACTTACGAACTATGTTAATACTGATTCCTACCTAATACCTATTAATGCATGGTACGTTCATATACCTGAAAGAGTTTAGTAAGTAGGTACTACGAGTCGTAAAAAGCTTATAAAATAAACTTGAACCATTCCGACGGTCTAGTGCCCTTAACTCGGCCAGGCGTGTAATTTTATGTCAAAATATCATCATAAGCCAAGTGGAAGATGGAAATGGAATAAATGTGTTGTGTTCGAGAAAACAGGGTTTGTTTTATAAAATCATTTAGTATTTGTGCGTAGGCAGTTCCATATATTATAATTAAATAAAATACAATTTGGGTGAATATGCAAATGTTTGTCGCTGAAATAATGTTTGAACTAATACATGGCAACTTCTATCGTATGTCGTTATAAAAGAAGTGAAAGATGGGCTTCATCTATTGGCCACTGGGGTGTCGAGCATTGGCATGTTAACCTTTACATTACCTAAACAAAAACTGTCACTATGTGCCACTAGAGTTTGATAATATATCAGAGTACATAAGACGTTGTAGAGACATCTTAGAAAAATATGGCAGGTTATTTGACATATTTGAAAAAAAAGGCGGACAAAATGATTAAAGTAAGTGTCGATATTAACGCATATTTAAAAGTGTGTATTGTTTATATCAAAATATTTTAGTTAGTATACATTATAATCGTCTCATCCACTAGTATTTGTGTTGGGCTCAACATGTTCAGATAATGCACAAGTGTAAGTTGAGTTTAAACGTCCCATAGCCGGTCTCTCCGTTAGGTACCTTATCCAAGTATTGCAGCGTCAAAATGTTCCAAGTTTAGAGAAGTTATCTACAAAGTTCTGCCATCTACCTCGTAGGTCGGGCCAATCTCTCTGCAAATGGCTCTCTAAGTAGCCCAAAGCAGTCTCGGTCCCACTACAACTCGCCGAACGCTGTTATGAAAATCCCTTCAGTATAATGAGAAATAACGAGTTGTACGGTTCGGTCTAGACCCACCGCTTGACCACTTCACCACTTTCTGACGAGAGGACTAGGCACAATTGCACGAGTAACTTTGTTTTTATTCGTTTAGGTCTCGTTTTGAATCATGCTTTACTAGAGGAATAAAATGCAGAGAATTCTAACACAAACTTTAAATGCAATTTACTCGGGGTAAGATTAATAGCCCAAACGTTTTAACGCTGCTCGGTGACAGTGCCAAAAGTCTACTTATTTCGCCGTGTGTCTGCTAACAAAAACGTCTCTGCGGAGAATTCCCTTCATTAACGCGGTGGAAATTAGTGGACGTTAGTTAGAGGCGCACTCGCAAGGGGTGGCCACATGCAAGTCATTATGCGGACGATCATTGAATTAATTTACGCCAACGTTACGGGAGCGGAAGCGTTGCCGACCGCCGCCGCTTCTCCGCTTCGCCGGACGTTCTGCTTTGCGTCAAAATAACGCAGTAAGATTACAGCCTAAAGCTCCGTACCCAACGTGGCGATATTACATAAATGAAACTTGGCTGAAAATTAATATTTATTTGAAATCTGTACAATTAACATCATAAATGAAATCGAACAAACGTAACCTACGTATATCTAAAATTAGCCATTGTAGCATTGTAGTGCACAGCAGTGCAGTTGGGGGATGCAGTGCTGGCGTTTTTCCTCGCTGTATCGCAATACTGATTCGCTGTGCGTGGAAGTTGCCAGCCTTTCGGTCTCTAGTTACGTAAACCAGACGATCAGCAAACAATTAAAACTTATATTTACGTATTACGTTTTATTAATTCGGCATTTTCTGTTGCAGCGGTTGCTTTAAATAGTTTGCTGACTGAAAATTGAAATATCATAAGAGAATGACGAAATTGCAATTTGGGAGGCGACTTAACGTGATCAATATAAACTTTCACGGCCTGCCCTAAGTTACCTAGTAGCTAAGGCTCACACGTTCAGCTCAAGGTTTGCCGACGGACCATTGCCTCTGTTTGCTCCATTAAGCATGTGAAACTAGTTCGATGAAGGAGGATTATGATATCCACGTAGATAGCGAGAAAATATAAAGAAAATTGTGATATGTTTTATGTTAATTTTATCAATCTGTTCTATTATGATCCCCATTGTAGATACTAATACATGGTGCAACGGGACGACGATCTTTCCCGCTACCGACCGAGTTTACCAACCATTACGATGATGGTATCAACATCGAAATATCTTTTAAAAAATTACCCCTTACTCAAAGTGAGTGTTTAGTAAAGAGTTCAATAGTATGGATGTCGGTCCCATACTAAAACTTCATCGTAATGGTTGGTAGACTCGATCGGTAGCGTATGTAAAAAGCGAAAAAAAATTACTCAAATTTCTTTTAAATAAAAATAAATATCTTGGGACATCTTACACAAATCGACCTAGTCCCACGGTAAGCTCAATTAAGGCTTGTGATGTGGGTACCAAGCGACGATATATATAATAGATAGATACATACCTATAGATACTTAAATACATACACAACCATGACCAAAGAACAAATATTTGTGATAAATAAATACACAAATAATGCCCTCGCCGGGATTCTTTTATTTGAATTAATTAAATAATTAATTACGAATTTGTCGTTCAACATCTTTGTGAGTAGGTATTTAATTATTCTAAGCATAGTGCTCAGAAGTAAACATTTTATTCTAGTGAGCCTTCTTTATTCCAACCTTGCGAACCAAAAACAGTATTGAATTCACCTTGTAAAGAAACGCCGTTTTACTGTTACGTCGCACTTAATTTCAATAAGACATAAAGATAGTCATATCGAGTCCAACCAAACCAGTGATACCATTTATGCATTCAAAACTTAATGCATTTCATATCAATTTCACGGATAAAATTCAAACATAATTAAAGCCGATAACCGTAGCACTCGCACAGTGAAATTGTGAATTGATTGTCGTGATGCACAGCCGAGTTTGCATGTTTAAGTGTAGATAAGGGGGTTGTAACGTTTCCCGTTGGAACACGGTCGGGCGAGCCGTGTCGGGGACTTGGCAAGATCGCGCGGGCAGCCGTCGGCGGATCGAATTAGGTCGGGCGCACGATGCTATCTCGCTGCACCACCCTGTGATAAAAGTATTAGGGAAGTGCTAACACATAATCAGAAGGATTCCTATTTGTTTGTAAATTTTAGTCCTAGGGTTGTCCCATAAATTTCTGTGTGTATCGCTCGAAGATTTGAGAAAGTTAGCTATTTTTTTATCTACTTCACGTTTCCTTTATCGAATAGGTAAAACTCAACAAGAGTATTGACACTAAGTAAATTAGGTACATGCTGTGGGAAATTCACTTCCATTTCTTTAGTTCTTCCAAAGACGTGATAATGAAATGCTTGAGCAACAATAAATGAAAAAGTAGGATCATGGGGCACTATCTAGTGTGTTTCAGATAGTATGGCCAATGCCATATGGCCATTTATATTATATTAAAATCAGGATATCCTGAGCACAAGGATCAAAATCGTTGTCAGATTTTTGGAGAGGACTGTGCGTAGAATCTATTTGAGATGATTAGAATTTATTTATTTGAAACTTGAAGTAGCTTTCAGTTATAAAATTGTACAATAAAAATAAATTGAAATATCTCGGGTACATCACTGAATGTCCCCACAGAGAAGATACGAGTAGTAAGGATAGTCTGCGGTCATTTACTTATTGCTCCGTATCTGATGACTTGTTTTAATAGTCTAAGGAAATGTTCCCGTCTTCGTAGTTTATCTACGCTTCCTTTACAAATAAACTGGATGCTTTCGTGTTTTATATCCCATTGCGTTTTATGTGGTTTATTTACATGTAACTCTTTCGTAGAGATGTTACCTTTGAATCACTTGATACCTTTAAATCGTAAGCAGAAATTTCGACGCTTTTCTCACTTTATACAGAAAGAAACCGTATATGAAAGCTCTATATATTAGTCGCCAACGGAGTTAGGAGCTCATACGCCTTTTCGCTGTCTTACAAGCGCAATGCGTCAGCCGTAAATTCGCGTAGGTATTTTACAATTGACATGTTTGTATTGCGTCTTGTGCCCGGCTCGTTGTTCTCAGATGATCGCGGGCAAGCCTTGGCGGCGCCCGGGATAAATGACATTTTATTGGAATGTTGCTTTGAACCTCTTTCGCTGATAGAAAATTATTGTTTCACAGATCTATTTCGCGCTATACTGAACAAATAGGTTGGCCTTAAATATGTTCCGAGGATCGTGTAGCTTTGTGTTATGAAAGTAAATTAGATATCTGCGGAAAGCGTTTATTCGTGTACAGAAAATGTTTGTATTAAGTAGGTACTTAAACGAATAAATATAACAGCATAAAACTTGTATGCAAGTAGATAAAATAACCCTGTGGATGATTGGGATATTTTTAATAGATATTTGACTGTAAGATTGTACATAAGTGAACATTAAAGGCAACGAAAAATGCACAGACCTCAAACATTTTTTTATAAATCGTCCATTAAATACAAAAGCGACACAAGTCAAAAATTTACTTTTTACAGGGGAGCTGTTTAAAGATTTTGTATTCGTTTTTTGTTCACAAAACATTTTTACAGCATTAATATTATATGTGTTATATATCAATTTGTAGGCATTTTAACCCTCTTTTGATGTGTTTGATTATTAGAAAGTAATATGTGCTGTGCAAGCTTTTATGAGCGTATACGTCCGTTTTGCATAAAAAAATAACATGAACTCTGATAAATTTTTTTTCGATCAAAGGCCACAAATACAAAAAAATAAGCATTTATTTCATTTAAAGCATACATAAAATCATGTCTTAAACATAGAAATACTGATTTTTAACAAAACTGAACCAGACAAAACTTTTTCTTACTATTATTTCTTTACTTACATATTGTCAGAACATGTTTATATGTACCGTAAACCGGGGTTACTTTGATTAATTTTAACTTTGGTTACATATTTTGATGAATTTAATGGACGTACTAACTTAAAATTCAGATATCATTATCGGTTTACTTCAAGAATCAACCTGCTATTTAAAATATTGTGGTAACTTTAGTTAATAAATATAAAATAAATACAACGCGATCAAAGCTATATTGTTGAGAACGGAATTACTTTGATACTACTTATTTTTTACTACAAACCGGAAATAGCCCACCTAAAAGCACGTAAATAATAAAAATCAGTTAAGTATATTTTTAGTTATTTGTTTTTTTTATGTGTAACTATTGTATTTGTGGGGTGGTTACTATGATCCCATACTAAATGATCCAAATTGATATGTTTAGACGGTTTACTAGTTTTTTCATTAGAATTGATGCAAGAACTTAATTTTTGCCGATACAAAAGTATAGCTTTCAATATTTAATTGCAGCGATAATAAGTCTCTCCTAAAAATCTACTTATGATTAGTAATAATGTAACAATTTTTTTTTCTAGACGACATGACAGTTTAGCGCTAGTACTTGGGTAATACCTGTGTAGTGAAGTAATAGACATGATGACTGTCAAGTCAAATCAACACTTTTTTCGATTTTTGAAAGATTTACATGAAATACACAAAAGTGACGTCACGTTTGTATACTACACTTATATTAAATAAAAGTTCTGTACAATAATGACTGCAGTCTATATATTAGTAATAATTTATTCGTGTATGATGCCGTGCATAATGTCTAATAATTTATTTTAAATACAGTCATCATCCCTATGTTGGCATTGCCAAAAGTGAAAAATAAGTTTTTATATTCGTTAAAATATACAAAGGGGTTAGATCTATGTTTGTTTAACTTGTATTGTATACAAATAATATATAGGAAAGTATGACAAATACTTAATAATCTGAAGTTTATGCCATTATTGTTTCTTCGTGATTTTAGGTACACGAAATTCACAGTCATCTTTTCCACACAATCTCTAATATACTTTTAAGTAAAACGAACACATTATAAAGTACCACGTTTTACAATTACCTACTGTTTTTATAAGATGTATTGTATTTTTTAAGATTTCATGCAAAAGAAACACAATTATTCAATCTGGTACATTTACGGATTTTAATATTATATATACTGAATTAAAAACGGTTGTAAATGCAACAATGTTTTTTGAAACGTACTATGAAGTGTACATTTTAGAATCCTAACTGCCACATTCCGTATTGCGGCTCCTTTGTTTATAAAGAAATCTAAACCATACATATTTACTTTATTCAAAACAGCATCATGTATTATTATGGCTCCTGTGATTGATGCATTTGAATATATTTTTAATTCAAAAAGGTTGCTAATCCTAATACGGCAGTTTTGATTAATGAAAAATCAAATTTAAGAGGATATTTTAAAATTAAAACTGCCACATTCCGTTTTGCGACTCCTTTTTACATAAAGAAACATAATATTTACGTATTTATTTTATTCAAAACGGCCACATCTACAAATATGGCACTTTTGCTTACATATTTCTTAACGTAATCACTTATTTTTTCGTTTTATGGCACTTTTGCACAAAAGTGTCGTGCGTTTTGGTCAACGATCGAGTCGCAACTGACAAAATGGCAGTTTAGCACTGAAGTTAGTCTCGAAAGAGGGATAGTGCAAAAAGGGCACCTGCATAATTTTGATACTTTCTAACGTCAAATCGACAGGTGTCTTAGTGCCACGTAAAATATCAGTGCTTATAATGTCGTTTTTGCAATAAAATCATTTTTCACGGTTTTTGAGTTGTGTCGCTTTTGTATTTAATGGACGAAATCTAAAGCGCCATACCGGTATTTTGCGTACTTTTAAGGCAATAATCGGAATACTGACACTTTTAAGTTTAAGCAAAACTTTGCTGCTAATTCTCTTACTATAAACCAGTTATAAAACTTTTCAAAATCCAGGAAACAAAACAATACAGCAAGTTTAGTTGGGGTCGCTGCCGGTTTTATCCGGCTGGAGTACGTCTTTGTTACCAGTTTAACTCGCTTCAGGCACACCCGGCGCGACAGGAACAGGCGTTTACTCGACTATTTACGAAACGGAACCCCTTTCAGCTTACGCCATTTTTATAAACTATTTTACCCCACGTAAATATCGGACGAAAAAAGGCATGTTACGTTATTATTATAACCTGTAGTTATTACATTGCATAAGAAATCATATTTATGTTAATACTATTTTTAAGAACACTAGTTATAGTTTATGTGAAAATATTAGAGAGGTAGATGTTTAGTGAAAGTATTCGGCAAGTTTTTGGGGCACAGCTTATAAAGCCGTGATATGAGTGCCTTTCGAGATGAAATCCAATAATCATAGTAAGGACTCTGAGAAGTGCTCTCCAACGAACTAGACCAAACTAAAGCCTCTTGATCCGATGTTGGGGACCGACGGAAAATACACTTTACGTGCTTTTATACAACATGTTATTGATTTTTTAAATGTATTATTTGAGTCATGACTTTCTTTATAGACTAAGTAATGCATTTCTGCTATGAATTCAAGTATATGAATTCATAGTAAGTATTACACATCCATTTACATACAATCTATAAATTATTGTTATGATAAAATTATACACAGTTGCATACGCTAATTTATCTTTAACTTTGTACTCGAAAATTTATTTATTTATTTTATTTACTATTATGGGGAACAAACAGCGAACATTAATACAGATAATACATTACATATAGACAACACATTAGTCAAAATGGAATCAGAAGTCGTAGAGTTACAAAATCTGAGCTCTTTCATAATGATACAACACTTTACTTTTTATCTTTACGAAATCTTTCATATTTTACCGCGAAACGGATAGACGGGAAAGCAGAGAAAAACAGAGAGAGAGAGAGAGAGAGAGAATCGCAATATACTTAATACTTCTACAGAGTTCCTTTTGTACGTTTTTAATACCAAACCATAAAAACAGTAAAATTTGACTGTCCCGCCGCTGTTACTGTATTGTATATTACTTGTATTGGTCTTCGTCTTCAAAAATCAACTGTAATGTATGCCACTGTGGCGCAATTGAGGCATAAATTGGTGTGATCACATTACGAAACAAGCTGCACTGAAATTGTAAAACAATAAATTACGACATTGTAATCTACTAATTATTACATCAACCTCCACATTTCCATTATACGTTTACAAAAATGAACTACGGTATTGATTTCTAATTTTGAATTATTAATAACTTCAATAATGAGTTAAGTCATAAATGAACCTGTCTGAATG